>JAGDYQ010000095.1:1874727-1899907 GCA_021962125.1 Bulinus truncatus
ATTAATGTGTTAAACAAAAATAGAATTAAATTTTTTAACGCAACACCTAAATAGGAAATTTTACACAAATACTGTTATTTAAGAGTTGCAGGAAAAAAAAAGTTAGAAAATGCTCAGTTCTATTAACAGAAAGCGATCAGAAAAGATGAAAAAAACCAAGTAAGAAATAGCAAACATAGGAACTGTCATGTTTACATAAAATCATACAAGCTATATTACCTTGAAACAATAGAATTATCATTTCATAATTCTTTTTTCTGACTCTGAATGATAACATTTAGTTAACTTCTGCTGATGCTTTCCAAAATTGATTGCCTGGGTGTCATGTGTTTGATATGCCTTATGGGATGGAACTTTGGGTATGGTGTAGGGTAAGCCATAAGTAACATGATCTTTGTGGGGAGAGAGGTAGCGAAGTGTGTAAAGAAATTTGACCAGCTGGGATAAGGGGATAAAAATCAAGAAAAAACCGTGTTAATAATAAGTGAATGACCACTTTCTGGCTATACTACTGTCCTATCCCATATGATTACGCTTTGTTTGATTATTGTGTTGTTTCCCTTTTTAGTATGTTAAGTGATTGTGACCTGGTTTTAGTAAGGTCAAGCATGTATTAATATGAATGAGGAAACAGTGTCATTCACCCACGCAATAACCATCTTGGGTTTGGCGCAGATCACCCACGCAATAACCTTCATCTTTGATCTGGCGCGAAATCTACCTACGCATCGACCTATGATTTGGCGGGAGAATGATGTAATCTGCGGGGGTGAACTAAGAGGAGGAAGAGATAACGGTCAGTAGAGTAAGAGGCAGGAAACCAGAAGAGTAGGAGAGGGGACCAGTAAGAGACCGAGTGACATGTGGATTAGGAGGACAGTGCAGTGAAGAGTAACAGTTGTTAGAGAGTTCATGTAGTGAATAATAAGTTCATACAGAGTAGATACATGTGGAGTAATGTATTCATGGATATTATAGTGAGATGTTATTTATTGGTGAACTCCTCAGTTGTTAATCATTTCATTCTATTTATATGTGGATTCTCATCTGTAAATATCACGTATTCAAGTTCAGTTAATTCTCTTATACTACAAAGAGTTGTGTCATGTTATTAGAGTTGGAATGCAAGTGGGATACGACAAATACTCTTTTTAGAAAGAAAAAGCATTAATTAATGGAACTGACACGTGAATAAACTGATTTAAATTAGTAAATTAATATACACATATGCTAAAGCTTAATGCAGCTGTAACACTGGACAATTTAGTCACATTCTAAAACAGAATTATCGTGCCATTTTATAGAATATTAGGAGTCGCAATATGGCTGTTTTTTAAACTTAGTAAAAATACTATCAAGAGTTGCATAACATTCACTTAAAAAAAAAAAGTGACCAAAAGTAATAAAATAATTTGTGTCGATTAAACTTGCGTTAAAATCTATTACATATTTTAATTATGCGTTAATTTTGGTAAAAAAAAATTAACATTAAAGTAACTAATAAGATTTGAGAATTATAGTCATGACAGTGTGCTACAACTCACCTCATCCACCAGAACCAAATGAAGAGGTGTATGATCTGTGTTGAGCTTAAAAAAGTTTGGTTCAGATACTGTCAGATCTACCCAGTGGAGAACGCCCATGCCAACAACAGGAAACCTACTCAAGCAAATAATTTAGATGGAGCTCTGTTCAAATGACAGGCTAAAGTTCTTTTACCATGTATAAAACACATTTAAATAATTAAAATGTTTATGATGAAAAATAATGCAAATTTAAAGAAATATATGTATTTTTTTTTTGCATTATTTTTTATCTCAATTTAAATATTACTTCATTTTTTTAATATTTTGGTATACATGTATTTCAACACTATTTTTTTTTCTGAAAGGATTAGTGTTTTGCATGAGTCATAATAATATGTAAAGACAGTAGTGTAAGCTGAAGATGGTGATGTTCATTTAATGTGGGTGTGTGTGTTAATAATAATGCAATTTTCAATAGATGAAGTCACTTTCTTTGACAACAAACTAAAATTGAACTACGGAATATTTTATAACATTTTTTTTATCGCTATTTTGCAAGCTTTCTGTCAGGATAATACATAGCAATTTTTTTTAATGAGATTAGATTCCACAATACATCAGGATATTACATGGACACCACCGTCTGTTTTTGTCTAGAAATAAACCCAGATGACTGGGGTGAATAGATAAAAACCCTCACCATATTTATTGAAATGGAATAAAAATATGCTGAATATATTATGTTTGCATACAAGGTCAGTCTGCTGAAAAGATATTTTTAAAGACTTGTTTGAGAAGAATCAAATTAAAAATATTTGAGATATCTTACCTAATACAAGAAAATAATGTGTTTACTTCTGCTATAAGTTCCGATGAGCCTTTATGATTAACAAGAAGTGTATGGGTTTTTTCAATAGCTTGAATAGTGGACTTGAGTTCTTCTTTATTCAACCTTACCCTACCTATAATTGCGATTGAAATAAACCATGCTGGTAATTATGTTAAATTTTGTACATAAATAATAAATTTTTGCATTATGCATTGCCCTTGTATTATAAATAATTAACCGGCACTCAGGCAATATCAATTTTATCACAATAGCACATTTTTAATTGTGAAAAAATAAATAAATGAGTATTTTAAAAGAAAATCAGCGAACTTTAAAATCTCATAAAATTCGTTGGGTCAAGCAATCACTAAAAAAAAAGTGGTTATTAACTAACCTTTTCCCCTATACATCTTCACTAGATAACTAACCTTTGCCCCTTCTTGATGACTCAACGACACTAACAGAATAGGCCAGGAGAAATATATATTTTGATTTGTGATCTTGGCTTATTTTACTCGCAGGGTTGTATAAGGCATCTACGAGCAAATCTTGAGTAGATAAAAAAAAAGTCATAATTAAATTTGTGGATGAAACAGGTGTTTAGATATCAAAATCTAGAAATACTTTAATACGTATTAAAAATTAAAGATAAGCGGCAGTAAATATATTTATATATTTGCTGCAAAGTTAATTTTTTTTTTTTAAAATTCCTAAAACACAAAAAATCCCAACCTAAAAATTCTGGTACTCTGATTAAAGCAACTGGAGGTCCTTCACCTTCTGAATACATTTTGTACAGCTGAAATCAGATGTACAAAAATTAGATCAATTAAAAAGTGGGCACACTTATGTAATAAAATATTTTTTGGCTGCTCTGCCAATCTGATAAATAACTGAATTGGTCCGCCACTCACCACAGTTATATCTGCTGGGTTCAAGGCTTGCCTGGATAACATGGAAGATAAGGCCTGGCAGGCCCGGGGATACTCATTAGCATGGGAGAGCGCCACTGTGATTGGGGTTACCTCTAAGCCTCTGTTTTGTAATGAAATTATAATTTGAAAAAAAAAAATGTGATTAGCTCTTAGATAAAATAAAGAATTTTGAATACACGCACACACCACAGAGTTAAATTATATTCCTTACTGTATACAAAAAAGCATGAAAGTTGCTTTAAACACCAGATACAGTGATCATAAGCTTACGTAAATTTATGACAAACTTTGTATTACAATCATTCTAATAAATAATACATTGACATGACATAAGCTACAGGTCAGAACCAAACTATTTGTTGAATGTTAGATAAAAAAAGTAAAGTAAAGTTCCCTTCTTAGCTCTAACGGGCCATCGGGGCAGATGAAGTGTAGAATTCATCTGTTTCTATAACCTCGGCATATGAAGGGATTGTGTGGTTAGCACAATGCCCAGCCGCCTTTACTCCCCCAACTTAAGTCAGGTACCCATTTAAAGCTGGGTGGACTTGTGGGACGACTTTGCACCAAATTTCACCTGGAAAAATTCCATGGGCCTCACAGAGGATCGAACCCAGGACTCTCAGGTCAACAGTCGAGTATCTACATCACTCTGTCATCCGTCCCAATGTTAAATAAGGCTGCCCTTTAACCTCTAAAATAAAACAGCTGTTGTAGCATGATTAATGTTGAATTTTTTTTCAAAATGAGGAAAAAAAAAATGTCTTTGTTTTGAACCACAGTTGAAAGACTGACCTAGCAACAGCTGCTTTCTGGAGTTCTTGACACAATCTTCGCATATTGGGACAAATTTCAGTTTCTTCTGCTGCTAAATGCATGATGAGCTGGCTATAGAGGTAAGTATGTTCACCATGGCAGACCATTTTCTTGAAAAAAAAAATTTAATGTTAGCATATTAGCGTGCCATTCAAATTTATTTTATTAGAAAAAGATGTATATACATGAACATTCTAGAAATAACTTTATGTAAAAGATAAATGGTTTTCTCTTAAATAGTATAAACCACTAAAGGTGTGGTTTTGGTCGTGCTCCTTTCATCAGAGTGTTATGGCTTTGGAGGCATCAAGGGAAATATAGGTAGGTGACTACCACAATGTCCATCTGCCTTTAAATACCCCACTAATGTCATGTAACCATATTAAGCAGGATGGTCTTTGGAACTTTCACTAGGACCTCAAAATATCCAGGGCTTCAGCCTGAGACCTACAAGTTAAAAATTCCTAAAAAGCAAAAGTCAAAATAAATTTTTTCATGATGCCACCTCACTTTTTCCATCTTGACAAAGATTATTAACTTTACTACTGCCCCTTACTCTAAAACTTCCCTAATGTTCCTTCTCTAATATTTCCCTAATACATCCCTGAAGTTCCTTCTCTAATACTTCCTTAATAATCTCTTCCATGACAGCCAATGCCCTCTTTTCATCAACACCCTCCCTAGACAATATCACCCTCACTGATGTATACTTATTTAATGAAAACTGACAGCGAATTCTGGCAAGTGTTTCTGAATTGCTTCTTCTCCTCCTTCCAAGAATGAGGCAATCGATGTTTTCAGAACTCTTGTAAAAACTTCAATCTGATGGCATGCTGTAGATACTGAGGTAATCTCTCCTTGAAAACCAGCATCAGAAATCATCTGCAATGAAGAATAATGCCAAAATTTTGTCATTTATTTACATCAAGCAAAGATTTAATATGGTGTATGCAACATGCAAACTTTGAAGTGGATTCAGTATTTCTATGTTGTTTTTTTTTTTTTTTGTAATTCTGAACAGGTTAATTTTAGAACATTTCCAGATATCTGCCATGAAAACAATCAGTAATCATTTTATTATTCTCATTTTTATCTTTGAAGGTTTGTTTAAATGTTATTGTTTTGTTTATTTAGTTACAAACCTTAATTGTAAAATTGAGAAAAAGACAATCTGGATATTGTTCAGCTAGTCTGTAGAAGAGAGAGCGCCAAGTTGGTTGCTGAATCATTTCTGGCAGCCACTCTGGCATCTAAAAAAAAAAAGACACAAGCATCTGAACAATCAGTCTGTTTTAATAGTAGACCAGCACGATGTTATACTTTAATAAAAAAAAAATTTGCCAGGAACTACTGCAGTTGGGAATGTGGTATGCACAATGTTGAAAAAATAAATTCTATGTAATATCTTTTCGCTAACGATATGCTTAAGCCATTTTCTAATCCTCACTAATGAATAATATAATTTAAATAGTAAAAAAAAATATTATAATTCAATTTTGTCACAATTCATTGCTACAGTTTTTTTTTTTAATATTATGATAAACAATATTTTTTTCTAGTTAAAGAAAAAAATAATTTTAGAATTAACTGACATTGCCATCACTGTTGAAAATAGAATCTGCCTTCTTGGGATCAAAATGTTTTATCACCATGTCTGTCATGTGGTTTTCCACCATTGTTGTGACAACGTTTTGAGCAACTCCTAATGAAGAAATAAAATTAAAAGATAGGAAATAAATTTTCATCAAAATTCAATCATAGCTACTCACATAAGAAGGGAATTATAAATGATACAGGTAAAAAAAATTAACCAAAACTAAAATAATTCAAAATTTTATAAATTAGAGGCAAAAACATTGTATTTACAATCAGGACTATATGCCCATTGTTCAAATGGTTAATATTGTAGGTACAGATTTATGATGTATCAAGTTCTTTTTAACTTAACAGCCATCTCGCAAAGAAAATATGTTTCAATCCATGTACTAAAAAAACTGAAAATGATGCAATGAAGATTTTTAAAAAAAAAGTTATTTTAAAAATTTAATACCTAGATGAATTAACCAGTTAGCCATAACATTAACCATGCCAGCTATGGAGGTAAAATTGACTGAAAGTAATTCTACGACGGTTGAGGGTGCTCCACCAGCCTGTAGATATCTAAATAAAAAATTAAAAGGTGTTACACATTATTTCCGGATTATTAGCTTTTATAATATTTATGGAGAACTGTAAATAAATTCCAGTAACATTTTTATTTAAGAGAATAATCATAAATATCTTTGCTAACAGGCAAACAACATTTTAAAAAATCTACACACACACACACTTTCATTTTGGTAATATAAATGAATAGTTGCAAAATAATATTTCTATCCTACATTCTTGTATAGCAAGATTCTTGAATGTATCATTTCATTTTTTTTCTTATAATTGAGACAAACCTTTTAAGAACATTCAGAATGTTGGACTCCATGATGAAATCTCTTTGAGAGAATAAAGTTAGACATTCAGCTTGGACTGCCTCAGCATCCTCTTCTTCCTCCTCTTCATCTTCACCGATTTCATCTTCCCTATCTTCATTATATGATGGTGACTAAACAGATTAGAAAAGAATTATTATAGTAATATCTGCCTATAAAAAAAAAAAAAAAAGGTTTAAAAGAGACTTAAGGTACTATCAGGGGAAATCAGCTTGATCATATAGAACAGATGCATTTTCCTGGATTTTCATATAACTACACTGAATTTTGTGGGACGGATGGCCGAGTGGTGTAGTTACTCGACTGTCGACCTGAGAGTCCTGGGTTCGATCCTCGGTGAGGCCCATGAAATTTTTCCAGGTGAAATTCGGTACAAAGTCGTCCCACAAGTTCACCCAGCTTTAAATGGGTACCTGACTTTAAGTTGGGGAAGTAAAGGCGGCTGGGCGTTGTGCTAACCACACAATCCCTTCATATGCCGAGGTTATAGAAACAGATGAATTCTACACTTCATCTGCCCCGATGGCCCGTTAGGGCTAAGGGAACTTTACTTTACACTGAATTTTAAATAAGCAATGCAAATTAAAGCATAAATGAACGAAAAGAGAAATATTTCAATAATGTACATTTACACCACTAGTTATGTGCATGTATGTCACTAGTTATGTGAATTTATGCCACCAGTTATGTGCATTTATACCACTAGTTATGTGCATTTATGCCACTAGTTATGTGCATTTATGCCACTAGTTATGTGCATATTAGTTATTTTTTAAATGAGAATTTTTCCATTGAATGAATAGGCCTATATTTTATCATTTTTAATTGAATGGTTCTATAGCTCTTTAATTATAAGGTTATTAGCATTTTATTTAATTTTCTTTAAATAAAAAAAAATGATTAAAACTAATTTTGTTTTTATATAACAAAATCATTAACTGAAAAAAAAAGGTTTAACACACACAAAAAAAAACAGAACCCTCTTCCCACCTTTAAAATATAATCTGCCAATTTTTTGCCACTGGCTTTAATGTAAGAAAAAAACAACAATTATTCAGCTGTAAGAGGAAATAAAAATTTTACTAGTTAAACACATTTTATTATTTACTATAACTTTAAAATGTAAGTTCACAAACAAATCAAGACTTTATATGCTGCTATAATTAACGTCGATTTTTCTTCAAACTATTGTTTACCTCAATGTCAACAATTTTGACTTTGTATTATACTAAATTATGGATGATTTCTAGTTCTTAATCACTGATGAATTGTCTTTGAGTTGCTGAAACAATGTTTCTAGTTGACTAAATTAAGACCAAGTTAAAGCCAATAAAGCTATCAAGCAGCTAAACCAGAAGCACATAACTTGTCATAACTTCTCAAAATGATCGGCACTTATTTTAAGCCTAAAATACTATATATTATGAACTGACAATGAATTGATAATGCCTGATTAGATGATAAAATATAATTTAAATGACATTAAGCCATAAGTATACACTGATTATAGTCAGAATAATAAGTTAATACAAAAAAAAAGTGCAAAGCAAGACTTTTGTGTAGCAAATGCTTACCCCTGGATATTCATCAGAATTGTATTCATCATCATCTGGGTCAGTCATATTATAAATGAATCTGAATACTTTAAAATACCCTAAATACTTAAATTAGAATAATTACACTATCAAATCTAACTTCAAGTGATGATATCTGCTTTATTATAATTTATGTTTAAACTAGACTACCTTATAAATAAGTAACTTATTATCTAAGTCTGGTCTTTTATCGGTGACAGTGTCTTTTTTTTTTTTAAACTATGTAAATCTAAATGAAATCATTCCAAAAATTGAATTAAAACTTCTCTTTTTATGTGTTACGTTAACGTGTTTTCAATAATTATGAGCTTGAAAAATAGGGTTTTAACTGGCATTAATTTTAAAAGCTGCGATGTTTTGAAAAATCAAAGAGAAAGAACAAAGTAAATCTTTGTGTATCATTTATTTTGTACTTTTTACTAACAGTAGTAACAGACTACTCTTGCTAAAACCATTTTTCTTCCATTGGCATTAACATATTTCTTTGAGTTTACATATGATACATAACGATAATTTGCATCTATATGTTTTATTGTAAATGCAGAGTGAACATGGGAAAGCTATCCAAAGTGATTTTTAGTGTTTGGACATACATTTTAGTGGACAATTGACAGTTTAAGGCCTTTTAAACTTAGTTACTTGAGCACAATGGAGATCGTAGCACCTGCTAGCGAAATATTGATAACTAACTACTCAGAGCTTTCGGCTAGAATGTTGAATTTACTATTAACAAAAGAAATGTTTGATGTTCAATTGCAGGTTGGGAAACACACATTTGATGCCCATAAATTAATTCTTTGTTCTTGTAGTGATGTTTTCAAAACGATGCTTACAAATCAAAAATGGTCAGAGGCTAGTAAACAAGTTGTTGTTTTAGTAGAAGAACCAATATGTGAATCAGTCTTTGGTAGATTTATCCAGTACATTTATAGTGGTCAACTTTATCTTTCACACAGTACTGTTGGGCCTTTACTTACACTAGCAGACAAATACAATATCAGGGAAATGATACCACTTTGTAGATCATACATGCGAAAGCATTTAGATGCCCCTGTGACTGTTTCTTGTGTTTTGCAGTGGTGGCAAATCTCCAACATGCGAAATGATTCTGAGCTTGCAGCTGCTATTCTCAGCTATATTGAATGTAATTTTGACAAGGTGATTTCAAATCCTGATTTTGCAAATGCCAATTTGGATATAGTTGAAAAGCTAGTCTCCAGTTCACGACTTGTAATACATTATGAAGCATTAATATTTTTTAGTATAGTAGTCTGGCTTAAAGATTACCTAGATCTACGTCACCCTTCAGTTTATGAAGCTAAAGAAGCATTTAGAAGATTGATTCAACATGTTCGCTGGCCTATGATGAACAAAGATGAAGTTGAATGGCTGAGAGATTGTAATGATGTACAAGAGTTTGTTCTGACTTACAGATCATATATCAGCTCTGAAAAAATTCCACCTGATTTAGATCCATATGTTTTGCTAATTTCTTCAAAGGATGAAGAAATGTCATATACAAATCCTCAGCAGTTTGAGATCTGTGGTAATATTTTAGGATGTTCTAAAGACCAACCATATACTTCTCCTTACAAATGTCCCAAAGATTGTTTTGATTCAGCCATTGGATTCAAAGCAGAAAAGAAAAAGATGATGCATAAAAGCTGCTGTAGTAAAGCTGTAAAAAATAAAGCAATTATGAAGGCATATATGCCTAGAGTGTATTTCAGTGATTACTGGTGCACCAAATTAACTATCTCCAATTTTTTAGCTTTTCCACAATATGCAACACAAACCTTCTTCTTCTCCACACCACAGACAGGAGATAGGCAAGATAACAGCAGTACATTATTAGATTGGGAAGTGAGTAAACAAACTTTTCTTATGACTTTTGTAAAAATCATGACATTTATTTATATACAAACTGGGGGATGGAAGTTCGAGCTGTGTTTAGTGTTTAACACTACTGACCTGAGAGTCCTGTTTAAAGTCCCCAAAGTCCATCCAGCTTTAAATAGGTACCTGACTTAAGTTGGCTCAATGTTGTGCTATCCTCACAATACCTTAATAGAAACATATGCACCAGTGACCTTTAAGGGGAACTTTTACCTTTTTTTAATGAACTAACTGTAACTGTAACTAAATGTCTTGTCATTTCATGTATTGTTATAATTAAATATTTTTCTATTTGTTGAGCATATAATTTACCAGTAAATTCAAGAAATACTTAAATGTTAACTCTTTAAGATCATCATAATTAAAATAGAGAAAATGCTTAATGGCACTGAATATTTATTTTAAAAGTAATATTGTAATACTTTACATCTTTTCTATTTTTGCACCATTGTAAAGAAAGTGTTGACTGAGAAATGGAATAGCTTTATTAAGTTTTACAGTTGAAAAAAAAATATTGAGGCAAACTAGTTTGCTGCTATGTGTGCATGATAGCGTAACATCTTTAAAATTTTTCAAATGATAAAATGTTTCAGGTAGAACTCAGTCCAAAAGGCGTAAGATTTCCACCTGCAGTCTTGATTGGTCTGGAGCAAGATGGGTGCAAACTGATAGAAGAATCTTACATTCATACAGTGAGGTTGTCTGTAATTTCAAGGTCACCACAAGAACTGCCATTAAAGGTTTGGGGCTTATGATGAATTTTTAGACATATATTATTGATGGCTACATTCTCTTGCAACTTTATAATTAAAAAAAAAATGTAACTATTCATACTAATTTGGTCTGCCTAAAAAGATATGATTAAAAGAATAAATATACGAAATCTGAGACAAAATATTACTGATAATTACAACACAGGGGACTGATGGGCTTAAAGCTTGAAAAAAAATGGTTATCACTATATTTTACCTTTTTATGTTATATACATTTTTCCTTTGATATTCTTATATATTTTTTTTAAATAAAAGAATAGATTACTTCAGAAACCATTTTATTTTTTTTCCTAAGTTGTTATCAAATAAAAAAAAACATTATCACTGTTATGCATGTTTTACGTTTTTTAATTTTTTCATAGAAAATGTATTTATAAATATCCTTTTTTTTTAGGTGCAGGTTAATATATTAGTGCAAGCCAATAGTCCTGCTATACCTGGCTCATTTTACTTTGAGAACTGCCAGAGACACACGTGTATCTTCGACATGAGTAGCCAGCGGCACAATTTTGATGATATTGTACCTTATGAAAATTTCAGCACATTTCTTCATCCAGAAGGTCCTGTGTCAGATGTTTATCCAACGAGAACATTAGCATTTACTCTCTTCATTGTTATACGGCCTTTAACTTAGTATATTAAAAATAATTTGTTTATAAAAATAAATAATATATGAATTTTCAGGAATGTGGTCTTCTTTCATCCTTATCCAAATTTTTGCTCAGTTTTATCAGCACTATTTGATTTAAGTGTAATTTTCTTTCCTTTTTTAATATAAATGTTTCAAGAATCTATTATAGTTTAAAGAAACTATCAACCCGAATATAAGTTTACTTATTATAGTACAACCAACTTTAATTTCTTAGTTTTGATGTTGCTGAAAGTGTTAAGATTTTTAAACTGTTAACTGTTTTTTTGCATGTTTAATTTATCACTACAGTATTTTTATTTTTTACATTTCCAACAAATTAGATCAGTTCATTCCATTATGTCAAGTGCATTGAGTGGCCAGCAGCAGCTCCCTCCCTCTCTCTCTCTCTCTCTCTCTCCTTACACTAGTGTTGGTCAACCTTAGCCTCTGTGCCTCTTTTAGTGCATGCAAACTTTTCCTGTCTCATTTCTCTTTGCAAATAACGTCCATCCTGTTTAAACTTTTTACAAGTCATAGGCTTTCATCTGTCATATTTGATGCTTTCTCAATTTTTTTGTGAGAGCTCTTAATACCATTTCATCATTTATCTCATGTAGTTTTTTTTTTAATCAAAACAAGTGAAAAACCATTATTAATATTGTCATAAATGTAGGGAAATACTCCTTTAAAACTTTTAAGAAGAATTTATGGATGATTTATTAAATAAAATTTTATTTATTTATTCCCCGAGAAATTCATATTTTATAATGAATTTTTCCCCTTTGAAGGTCAAGTGTGAATAAAATCCATAATATATTTTTTTTTTTTGTCACCAAACTGGGTGGATGATTTAGTTATTACATGTATTCACATTTAGATGAAAAAAAAATCAAATTAATTAAACTCAGGTCCCTACTCCATATCGCAAAAGTTTTCCCCTCGAAACCCATTCTAAAAATTGTCACAAAAATAGTGGACAATTTCATTTTATTTATGCTGATGATCATTTAAATGTTAAATTTGAAAAATGTTGCTGCATTCGACAGGATGTCTATTTTCCCAAAGCTTTGCCATTTTTTTTTTTATTTCACTAAACTATATCATTACCCTGCCTACAAGAAAATATCCTTTTTTTTTTTTTTTACTGCTGTTACAATTCACTGTGATAAAAAATATTTCTGTTGTTTTATTAACATGATTGATTCGTCTATATTTAGGGTAAAAAATAATGTGCCACTTGTTAAATATGAACATATAAAAGTTCGCTTCATATACATGTATTAACTTTTAGTAGTTTTATGAATTAAGTATTTTTGTATTAAATAATTTAGTGAAGCACAGATTTCTCATGTGTTTTTTTTTTTAATTTCTAAAATATGTAAGGAGAATATCAATATATAAGTGTAGTAAATAATATTAAAACAATATTTAGTTAATTTCTTAAAACTAATTACATCTCCGTAAATTATAAAAGTTATAACAGATACATTATTAATGTTTAAGTTTTTTCTGGCCATGTGTTAGGATCCAATTTAAAAAGCCATGTAAATTTTTGTCTTGCAATGAACTCTTTATAAAGACGTAGGCTTTGTGTAAGGCTAGAATGTGAAATATGCTAAATTTACATCTCAGCCACCAAGGGAAAAATCGGCTATTGAGTTTAACACACATGAGGTAAAATAGAATTACTATTTATAATATATATGTTTCACAAACAAAATTTAAGATTTTGTATTCTATGTTATTACACTTGAAAAATCCCCCACTTTTTTATGATTTAAGTAAAAAGTGTAAGGAGAACCCTGATTAAAAATGAGTGTTATTTTAATAATTATTGTTTTATGATGTTACTGTAGATTGTACACAATAACAATAAGTCACAGATAATGATACTGAGAAATTATAAGACTCAAAGCCAGGCATCAAAACTGCTCATACATTTAATTAACTTTTGCTCATCCTTATGTCAAAAGTTTTAATTTCTAATCGACAAATAAATATTTCTTAATTCTTGCAAAAACTGTAAGTGTAACTAAGTGTAGCTGTAAGTGTAAGCATAACTAAGTGTAAGTGTAGCTGTAAATGTAATGCTGAAAACAAAAAAAATAAATGAATGGCAAGAGAAATTCTGATTGTTTAATTTTTTACCAGCAAAAACGAGAGAAAAAACTAAACATAATTTATCATTAGCCAAAAAAAAAATAAAAAAGCACTCAGATTACATGTCCTACAATATTTTGCATAGATTTTGAAGACAACAATTGGCCACTTAAATGGGAAGAAAAAAAGGTTCCTCTAATTATCAAGTCTGCAATGCTGTCAGTAATTCTTTTCAGGTTTCCATATTCTATCACACAGTCATCATCTGTATTGTGGTGCTATGATGGGACTGTTAAAAAATACTCTAGTTAATTAAAAATTTTTTTTTTATTATTAAGATTACGATAATATTTACCCTATATAATTTCCTTTCATTAGGAAACACTGATATGAAGTTCAATGAATTACATTGATTGAAAATTAAATACTCTACATATATAATTTATGTGTGCCTTCAGTAATCTAGCTTATAGGAGGAAATTAATAATTAAAAAAAAAAGTTATTGAAATTTAATGCCATAAAGTATTTATGAATAACAAAAAATACTAAGAAAAATCATCATCCATTAGTTGACAGAATCAAATCAATTTACAATGTAGATAGCTGCTCACAGGGCAATTACAATC
Source organism: Bulinus truncatus (assembly GCA_021962125.1). Taxonomy (NCBI): domain Eukaryota; kingdom Metazoa; phylum Mollusca; class Gastropoda; family Planorbidae; genus Bulinus; species Bulinus truncatus. The sequence continues at coordinate 1,888,939 of JAGDYQ010000095.1, forward strand.
AACATTCCGTTTACAGTGTGATATATTGTATACAACAAAAATGTAATATATCATCGAATGATTTGCTATTAGAATATTCGGCAATTAAAAATGGAACATATATATGTGTGTATATGAAGACAATGTGTGACACTAAAAGTACATTTGGCCACAAAATGATTGTTAAGAAAAAAAAACACTTTCAGGTTTAAAATTACTTGTTAAAATCAAGGAAAGTGTGTAAACTGAGAGTAAAATGTATTGCTTTTTAAACCATCTCAATTTTTCACATTAACTTGAAAGTAAATTACAGGGGTCTTTAATCCAGACAAAGCACATTACTTTTTTTTTTAACAAAGAAATATGATAAGGATACCTTAATAGCACTACAATCTTCAAATGATTCTGGTAATTTCATTAACCGAAAGACATCTTCAAGTACCAAAATCAGAGGTAATACATTAACTACTCCATCAAACATCATGTGACTTAATTATAAATAAAATATTTCAAATGAAAGACTAGAACATATTTTTTTTTCAGTCACACAATATTTGCTTAGTAAAATGTCTGAACAGGAATAATCATTTTTTATTTCAAAATTATTACTAAAGCCCAACATCTGTTAGATTAAGATTAAAAAAAAAGGTTATTGTGTAACTCACACTAATATACAAGAGCATCAAACAAACAAGGTATCTGTCACATGCAAGCATATCACAATGCAACCATAGCAATTTATAACTGGCCACAAACTAAAAGCTGAAATGATAGAACTTGTGGATCAGTTCATATTTAATTAAAATGATGATTTAAAATGAGTTATTATGAACAAATTATTACAAGAAACACAGCGAGGAATATGGTTTCAAAGAAAAAAATATTAACAGATTTTAATAATGAAAGATTCTGATGGGAATGATATGAAAAAAATAAATGGCGCTATTAATAATATGTGAAAGAGTTTCTAAAACAATAAATGAAGCGAGGAAAAAAAAAATTTATTGAAAGTATAAAGTGTTAAAAACAGGAAAATTATTTTATTTTTTATCCTGCCGCAGTATCTTTTACCCCCCTCCCCACGAGGGGCGGCAACTGAAAACTTTTAAGGGGGCCGTGGGGAGGCCCTGTTGCTTTTTGAAAAAAAAGTTTATTATAAAGCGAAATGGGGGAAAAGGAAGCCAGAGTGGTCCTCAATGTTGTAGTTTGTCAGGGGCGAAGAATCATTTTATCAGGTACTTACTACAAAGTTGATAATTGACGCGCTGCAAGTAACATTTACAAGTTCTGGAAAATTTTCAGTGTATTTTTCAACATCTTTTTTGACAAGTTATTTACACTAAATGAAAGTAATTTATTGACCTTGAGCAGTGATTAATAAGGCACAAAACTTAATGAGGCATTCAGGTTGCATCTTTGTGTAACCTAGCAACACTATGAATCAAAACTACTTATTTCTTTATTTACATCCTGAATAGTAATTTGAAAAATAATAATCTGTTTATGTTGATTTCTGAAATATATGTAAATCAACTTAGTTGATGTTTCTGAAAGATATCAATTATGAAGATCTCTTCAGTTAATTATATACCCTTCTGGTACAAGGAAAGCTAATTTTTTCAGATCCATGTAAACTGAAACTTTGGACGTTGGAAATTTGTGCATTAGAAAATCTTTTTGCATAGTTTATGAGAAAAACATAACATCCATTAATACATATTGCACTTGAATTCTCCAAAGTTGTTTTATTAAAATGAAATGTGAATTTAATTTTGTAACTTTTGTAAGTTAGAGAAAAACAATAACAAGTGATGCTGCAGAAAGCAGACAATGAACCATTTCACAACATACTTTTTTTTTTTTTCAAAGGCTGACAGATCTAGAAAAATCTTTCAGATTACAAAAAACATACACAAATACAAAAAACATGGACCAAATAAATTTAAAAAAAAAAATTAAGACAAAACTTTTTTGACAATCTGTCAAATAGCCTTTAAAAATTGCATTTAAACATAAAATAAATTCAAAACTAGTTTATGCAACAGAATTTAACAGAAAAGAGTAAGATAATATAATTCTGCTCCTTTGAGAACCAATGAAATAACAATTATGAATGTAGACACAAATATTACATTTCAAATTGTATGCTCTACATAAATAGAATACAAATGAAATTTTAAAAAAAAATCTGTTACATCAAAAAAGAAATGAAAATGGAATTATGTACACAAACATGAGCAATTTTAAGATGGCAGGTTTAAGCTTCTGATTGGTTTTAATGAAAAAACATAAAACCCAAACATATTTATACTTAAAAAAAAAACAACAATTTTCTTAAATTGATATCGATTGTACATTGCTAAACAAAATATTGAAGGCATAAACACGCTAGATGTTATAACCTAAAACATAACATTAGGATTTGAAAAAATGACGATAATAAGACTTCATTTTAAGTAGACGGCTGTGTTCAAACATTGAATGGTTTGATGGCAGTTTGGTTTATTTTAATTTTCATCAGTTAGAAACACAATGTTAATTTCTAGATAGCTTCTTGTTTAAAATGGGGTGGTCTGCTTGCCTGGGAGATTGTAACTTTGTATTTTGTACTGATCTGAAGCTGTTCCCCGTTACTTAGTAAGATGGATGACTGGGGGCTCTGAATGTGTGGAATGTGCTCTGATTTCACAGTCAAATGTCCATGACCCAAGTCTTCCATTGTGCTGGGCATGAGCTGCTGCCTGGGCATTGTTTGCTCTGCCAGGCTCAACATGATGTGGCTAGCCTCGAGGCTCGGGTTGCTGGAAATGTCCCCGAACTCACTGGTTCCTGCTCCAGTCATGATGTTCATGGACTCATTAGCTGGTCCAATGCTAATCATGTCTTCCATCTGTGGGGAGGCAACCATTCCTGGGCTGTTTAACACTGGGTTATTCACAGGATCTGTTGCCTCGGCAGCAGTTGAACCTGCTCAAAAAAAAAAATATGAAACAATTGTACTAATTGACAGATTCAGTCTAGCAGCCTAGACTGTGTTATGAATAATAAGTCATGGGAAAGCAAAACTTAATAGTTAGTATTAAATTTTGCAGGCATAACACTAAAGAAGGACAGAATAAAGTCATTTAGTTATTTACTAGAATGAATTATTCACAAAACTGAAGTTATTAATTATAAAAGTCAACCATCCCAAAACAAAAAATGCTATGAGTGGTGTTTTTCAAACTCTTTTACTTCAGCAGTAAAATTAATGAGAAATTATGTATTAACTGAAAGGGAAATAGACACTAAATTTGTAGAATACATTGAATTTACTTCTTTAAGTCAAAACAAAATAAAATTTTAATGAGTGTATTGGCTAAATAACTGATAAAAAATATCATAACAAAAATGCAATGTCTCAATGACTCACCCCCAAGTAACATTTCTTGTAGCAGATTGTCTATCCTAGCCATTCCAAACAGCTTGGCAAACTGAATCTGCTCAATCATTTTCCAGCAAATGCTTTGCAAAGATGGCAAGAGCAAAAGGATCTCTCCGAAACGTCCTCTGCTTTCATATTGCCTGTCGTTGATGTAGTCTTCCAAGTTGACCTGGACTTGGTAGCGAAACTGTTTAACCTTGGCAATATTAGTCAGGCCAGGGGCAACTGCAATCAAATGAGGATGAGATATAGACTTAAGACACAGAAAAATAAAACAAGTAATTATTAGGCTGCCTTAATTGTTTACATTCTCTAAGATTAAAAATGCCAAAATATGGTACTGTTTTTTTTTTAAATTTATTTTAATTCATTATTAAGTTTAAAAAAAAATGGAATCTTTGAGTTTCAATCCATTTCTCAAACTTTCAGTTAGCTCTATGCATTAGAAGAATTTTGGTACTGGAGTTTTGAGCAATAACAGAAATTAAATTGGGGAGTGTAAAAATGTTGTTATCACCCCTCAATTGCCTTTAGGCAGAGCCACTACATAGGGGTGCAACCCAAGCACATCTCGGCGACTCTTCCCCTCCTGGGTGTGGTTATCTACTATATAATGACCTCAGCAATTAATGTGTGCATGTGTTAGGGGGCCCAATAGGACCCAGATTTCTGAGGCCCAAGATTAGCTGGCAGAAGCTCTGACCATGGTAACAGCTTCCTCTCTTCATAAAAATAAAATTTTAAACAGGATGATGTGATTAGTCATAAAAGCTTACCTGGATCGAAAAATACAAGAGTTTTGAGGCATGCGAACTCTGAATCATCAACTTGAATATCTCTCATAGGGGAGACAATTTCATCCAAAATTCTACTGGCAATATTGCTTACATCGGGATCTATATTCTGTCGGGTAATGACAGAATCATTACTAAGTAGTAGAACTTCTGACATCGGAATCGACCTTTTAGCGACACCCAAGATAAGGTGTTCCCCAGCATGGGCCCTGAGCAAAGCAACCTGCAATTAGTAAACAAAAAAAATAATGAATGTATAAATAAAAAGATGTTTTCCTTTTAGCTACATAATTATTATCAACATGATATGTTTTTAGATATGGTAAATGATATTAATTTACCACATCTGAAACATCATGTTAAAAGCAGCGTCTTTACTGAATTTTTTTGCAAGTGGAAAAAGGACCTAAATTACAACATGTGTAAACATCAATAGATTAGGAGTTCGTCACATTCAGATAAAAGTTGCAGCAAGAATGCAGAGAGCCAATCCTGGGCCCCATGACAATCCACACTAACTTGGGTTCTTCTGATCACATACAGCCACCAATGGTGAAGTTATTTTGTAGCAGATTAATGTAAACAATGGGTCCTGAGAACAGAGGCCCATAACATGTTTTTGAGTTAAAACTCATTGTGGTAGCTTTGGTTGCTGCAGCTTTCACAAGAGAGGAGGACACTCAGTATGTGTGTGAAATCCAGTGTATTAGTCACTAAGAAACTTATCCTCAGCATTGGAAAATAAAATAGAATGACTCAGAAACAAAAAGAATAATCAAAGCATGTTTTGATTTTTTTTTAAATATACATTAACTTCCTCTAAGAAATTTGAAAATCTTAGTTATGGCCCTTGCTACCGCAAAGAAAACTGTTGAATTGTGAAAAACAAAGTTTGTCAACTAAATCATTTCAATATAAAGGGGAAATTAAACCTAATGGAATTTAAACCACAGACAATCTATCAAGGAGGCCACAGCCAAACATATTTTCAGGACCAAACGTCTAAAGGATTGATCCCCCAGGCCTGGACATTTGTACACCTTGCCTGCAGATAAGTCATTTCAATTAGAAACTATGTTTTGTCAACAAAGCAAAGCCTACCTGATCGTCAAGGGGCAGCTCACTGAAGCATGGAATCAGCTTGGCCCACTCCACCAGCACCAGGAGCTGTTGTTTCATCGACTCAACTACATCCTCCAGGGTGGCTGACCTTCTGTTTCTGATGTCTGCTATCAACACATGTGGCGCCATCTGTGAATCAATCTGCATTTGCCCCAATGCAGTTTAAAAAAGTGCAAAATGTATATATAAAAAAAAAGGCAATTTACCACAGGCTGAAAGAAAACTTCCACAGGAATTATGTTTGGTGCAACTGGCTTAAAGAGTTATTTGGAGCGGTAGGTTTAATAGTAAATGGTTATCACTATTAACCATTCATTTCAATGTTATTTACAACATCCATAGCTTAATGCGTTCTACACCTTATATAATTTCTATTTCGAAGGATTCAAAAATATTACTTTTATTTTATAAGACTGCTGGTTTTTGAAAGAGGAAGTAAATATCTATCTAAATGGAGAAACCAAAATCCCTAGCTTATTAAATTTCTTAAATATTATTTTACTTAAGATTGTCTTCTTGCCAAATTGGCAGAGCAGGCATCTATAAAAGTTAAGTTGTTGGATTTTAATCCAGCTTTGAATTGGTAGGAAATATGAATTCAAAGGCTTATTTTCATATTGAGATTATGACTTTAGACACAACATTGTGAGACAGATAAAAACTTATGGAATCCTATTAAGCCCATGTAAGGATGATGACATGCCATCTCTTGACCTTAAAACGAGAGACGAAAATTTTAAGAGCCTTTTCTTATCCCCTCCCTCCTGAACCCCTTTCCCATTATAACAGAGGTTTCTGCCATAGCCATGAAGGTAATCGGGGAAAAAATTATTGGCATTCTCTACCCCCTTTTTCCCATTATAACAGAGACTGCTGTATAGCCATGGAAAAAAAATGGTAAATGGCTTTGCTGGATTCGAACTCATAACCTGCAATCTGCTGACTGGGGTTATAACTCCCCCTACCACCAAGTCGTCCAAAAATCATGTCCATCTTTTTTAATGAGGTTAGGTCAGTTCCTACCTAAAGTGATATTACGGAAATGGACACTTTAAACTCAAATTTATTAATTTTTTTTTTAAGCTGTAAGTAATTTTTTTTTTACCTAGAACAAAAGACCAACACATACCTGTTGCCTGGACATTGTCTCTGCATTCAGTAAGGTGCTCACTGACAGGGAATTGCTCTGTGTCACATCTTCATAGCTGGTACGTCTGACGCTAATCCTGTCCCTTTCATTTTGCACAGCTGTTAACACAAAAAGAATAACAACAGAGATACACAAACATATTCCATACACTAGATTTATAGAGGATAGGTATATTAATATTGTCCACTAGGGGTGGTGTAGGATAAGGCCAGGGTGACACTCCAAGGGCGACACTCCCAGGGTGACACTCCCAGGGTGACACTCCCAGGGTGACACTCCAAGGGCGAAACTCAAAGGGTGACGCCCAGGATGTAGAAGAAAATATTGAGCCCCTATAAAAAAAGAGGAGATGAAAAAAATAAAAAATTGGATTTTGAAGGGTCTCTTGCAAGTTGAGGCCCCGGGCGTCTGACTGCCTACCCTTGTTGTTTACAATATGCAGAAAACAATTACTGCCAAGTAAATTATGCTGGGGCGGGGGAAGGGGGGAGTGATACAAAACCTGACTTGAGTAGGTTTTATCTGACATTATTTTGAATAGATGGGCATTGCGGTACCAGCATAACTCTTCTCAAAATGTCCTTCTTAAAGTAAAGAAATACTGATATGCTCATTCAACATTTTAACACAGGCGAGGCTGTGACAGAACCAAGAAAAGCATATGTGTTTGGAGGCAATGGGATTTGAACATGTAACTAACGTAACCCCCCCCCTCACCCCCCCCCCACCCCACGGACCACTGGTGAACTTTTTCAGAGACAGTATTACCGAGGAGGTAGGAACATAAAGTAAAGTGAGGAGATAAGCAGTACATGAGTGGACGCAGGGATAAATGATGTGGAGGAGCAATACATGAGGGAAAAGGAAAGAGTAAGTGAGAGAGAGGAGCAGTACCTGTGGTGGGAGGAGGAGTAAATGAGGGAGAGGAGCAGTACCTGTGGTGGGAGGAAGGAGTAAGGGAGGGAGAGGAGCAGTACCTGTGGTGGGAGGAGGAGTAAGTGAGGGAGAGGATCAGTACCTGTGGTGGGAGGAGGAGTACGCAGGGCCCTGAGAAAGTATCATATTTAGGGAAAATTTGTTTTTTTTTTTAACAGCTTTAGGTGCAAATTCAAAAGACCGTCTCTGAAAGATTAAACGGTGCCCCACCTTCTTTCTTCATCCCTGCCCGGAAACATTTCCTCAAGCGACAGTAGCGACACTGGTTCCTCTTGTCCTTGTCCACGACACAGTTCCGGGAAAACCTGCAAGCGTAGACGTGGTTTCTCCGAACGCTGCGCCGGAAGAACCCTTTGCAGCCGTCGCAGCTGAAGGCGCCGTAGTGCTTCCCCGTGGACTTGTCCCGACAAATGGCGCACTCCTGGGAGCCAATCTGAGTCTGCGATGCTGCGCTGGACTGTGACCGGCCACCCGATTGGCCGAACGAGTAATTCTGTGAGTCGCCATCAGGGGATTCTGTTGAGATATGAAGAATATATATATATATATATATATATATATATATATATATATATATATATATATATATATATATATCAGTTATATAACATAAATTCAATCCTACCGATACTGAAATATAGAGGATGTATATCAGTTATATAACACAGATTCAATCCTACCGATACTGAAATATAGAGGATGTATATCAGTTATGTAACATAGATTCAATCCTACCGATACTGAAATATAGAGGATGTATATCAGTTATGTAACATAGATTCAATCATACCGATACAATACAGGAGATGTTTGCTTTCTTAATGGTTTTAAATTATCAATGCTTTGTTACCGGGTTGGGGGGAGGGGTCAAAATGTGGGCCCGAGTATCCGACAACTGGGGCCCCTCTTATCACACCCACCCATTAACAGACAAGACATTTAAAATCATATAATGTACCCTACGGTGCCGTCAGGAACAAGGGTCACTGACATCTATTCAGATTTAGGTCAGATGGGACCCTGGTGCAGAAGAAAAAAAATGTGGTCTTTTTAAAACGACCAAGACAGTGAAAATAAAGTAGCAAGTGTGCAATTTATGCTATTCGGGGAAGTTAGGGGTTTAAGACGCGCGCCTGGTGAGCCCATCGTTAAAATATTGAATCCGCTTCTGGATCGGCGGCCATGAATCGATGCATAAATTAAAAAAAAAAAAAGAACAGTACAATAGGTGTTGGGTTAGAAATGAAAAAAGACAAAACACAATAACAACTACTTAAAGTTCAATTAACTGTCTTCATTTAGAGTAATTTAGACTATTTCGCGCGCATACACAATAACGCACTCTCCCAAGTCTGCAATAAAGTGACTTGGCAGTCGGGGGCCAGCGTTAAGGCGCTCGACAGACCATGCTGGAAGTTCCCTCCATGTCTCCCGTGGCGCCTCCATGGCCTCCACACCACTATCATCTATGGTGGGGATGAAAGAAGAGTACTACAAAAAAAAAACCGACCCAATAATTAAGAAAAAATAAAAGGATATAATAAAGCTAATCCACAAATTAATCGTATCTACATCTATTCTCATTTCAGCAATCATTGCACTCTTGGACGACCCACTTCAAAGCAGATCGACACCGCTGAGCTAAAATATAACTGGCGGGCTCATTGGGCTGAGACACCAGAATATATTTTATGAGTTGGCGTCTTCAAGACCTTAAAGACCCCCCACCCACCGGTCAGGAATTGCGGTATCTTAGACCTCACGATCTCCGTATGTGTTTCGCTGCAATGACATACATAATCGGAATATTTCGACAAGTTCGGATTTTCGCAGCGTAGTATCGAACACGTGCATTTCCGCAACCTCGCAGAGTTTTTTTTTTTAAAATCTCGGAGATGTAGTTTGTACAATGATAAACAAAACAAAAAAAACGGCTTCCAAAGAATAGAAAACATAGATTTTCTGTATCTGTATCGCTGCAATGACATTGTGATATGTTAATGTGGACAAGATACACTTGAAATGGTGTAGCACTAATAAGGACTACCATTTAATGGTAAAATTCGATTAGTGCGCACCCCAGTTATATCGGAGCACACACACACACACACACACATACATAAACACACAAATAACCTCACAGCATAAGCGGACACGCACTCACTCACGCACACACCCTGGCGGGAAATGCGGGCAGAATATAAAGACAACTGTTACTCACATAGCTTTGCTCGACAATCATTGAAATGACTGACCTATATTTAGTCTGACAACACAGATTTAAGTTGTTTTGTGTTGTTTTTTTTCTTAATAAGCCACACTTCGCTACTTGAGTACACAACTCACTCTAATAAAACACAAAAATACATTTAAATTGTGCTAAACCATTCAAAAGATCCAGACCACTTACAATAATAATAATCATTAAAACACTGAAGAATAGAGGAAAAAAATAAAAAAGCTCTTGTTACACTTTCTCCACCAAATGTAAAGGAGAGTTCGCTTCAAGTGGGTTTTCCTGCAAAGCATGAATACATTTTTCAAAAGACAATGGGGAAATTCCATTCAATGCTCACACTACGGCCACAATGAGGTGGGGGAGGAGTGCATCAACTCACCGAAGTGTTGTCAACAGACCTGGGATTTCCAACCCTTAAGACTACTCACCAACGGTGTCATTCTTCGCAACGAGAAAGTGGCCCACTCACATGTGAAGGTCGAACGCTCTCGGGGGTTAAGGCGTGCGTTGTTTTTTTTTTTTTTAAATTACGGTCATAATTAAGTAAAAAAATAAATTAAATGACATAATGGCCAACTGGCAATGTGCCGCATGAGTTGTTTTTTTTTTTCTGCCAACACCGTTAATAGTTAACATAAATAAATACATACACACATTGGGTGCACTTTAATTAGCGAGGGATTGATTCAAAATAATATAAAATATTTGCAGCACACTGTAATTGAAAATTTCCGTTATTTCATAAACATTGTCATTTTTTTTTCTACACGAGAGTGTAATTTTAATGTGTTGATAAGGTTGATTCGATTTATATTTTTATTTTATGAAAAGTTTAAAAAAAAAATATCTTATATAGGTTGCGTTGCGTGGATGTCGTAACGGCGACGTAAACATTGTGCACACATTAGGGCAGTTCCTCTGGGTCATGCATTTAAAAAAAAAAGCTAAAAAAATAAAAAACCCAAAAAAACTAGATCATTTAATTTTGATAAAAAATGTTATCAACGGATGCGAAAATAAACAAAGTTCAATCCATATTTAAAAAAAAAATTTCTCCTTAATATGACTATATTTACACATATGTACATACATTTTTTTAAAATTTCAGAATCCACCCCTCGCTGATCTGAAGGGGACCCATGAAATTATTTAAGATACAGGCACTGCCATATCAGTCTTCAATACAGTCAAGAAACAAAATGGCGCACTATAAAAATATCTCCCAGTGAGTGAAGTACTGGCACCGAAGTGTGACTTGATATCACAATGTAAGGGTCGAAGAAAAATGCGTTATACAGATAAACCATTAGCAATGTTTAATACGC
>JAGDYQ010000095.1:1900407-1954387 GCA_021962125.1 Bulinus truncatus
CTTGAAATTCTGGAGGTTTTTCTTTTAATTAAATCATTTACCCTCTTGACTTGGTAAGTTTTTTTTTTATTCTTATCCTTTCTCTCATTTCAAATCTTCGTTCGAAGTTTAATTTTCTATTCACAGCCAACAGTTCACTGTTAGTCTGTCTTTTATATTTGCATGACTGGCAGTCTCTTTCAATCCTGGTTTTAACAGGAGAAATGAAGGGAGTGATGCTTAGGCTGTAATGATGGTAATGTATGTTTCCTTTCAGGAAACTTGAATTCAGAATCAAAGAACTCCACAATGTTATTCCAATTGTTATGGATATTTTCTTTTATAGAGCTTTACTTGTTCATTAATTCTAGATACTTTACTTTTTACAGAAGTAATATGGCAATTACTTTCTGCCATTGTCACTACATGCTCAGCTGTTTTACTAACATTTTTTCCTAGTTGCAGGAAAATGTAGAAAATAAATCCATTTGTGAATTTGCTATCTTTATGAGACTCAAGAAGATTCTCCATGTCCTTTAAATTCTTCAACTTTAGAGTATTTGTATTTTCCATTTTCCTGAAAATAAAATAAAAGAAGTTAATGTTTTAAAAAGTTTCTGAAATAAATGTTTAACCTGAGTAAAAATCACTACTGTTATAAGGCTCCAATGAATATTTTAAAAAATTAAATTATAGCATAATTTTATTGATATATTAGACTTATTACTTATAGTAGTTTGACATAACACACAATATATTTCTACCAGATACTACTGTGGATAAAAATATTAGTGTTTTTATATTCAGAACACATACTAGATTAAAAAAAACGTAACTTTGTTAAAGGATGGCAGTTAAAAAATATTGATTTTGAAGGATTACTATGTATGGATTTAATGTTAAGATTAGCGCTGCCCGCGGTTGCCGTTATCGATAATAGGTAACTTTTATCGGCAAATAAGCGACTCGTCAAGAACAAGGTTTTTTAATTTTTTGAGCAGTCAATCAACATAAAAATGATTAAATAAGATATTTAGAATATATTAACAGTTGATCGATCAATAAAAACATTGGGTCGCGACCTAATTAAAAAATAAAAGCAAAATTTATCTTACCTTATTTTGAAATGTTGATTCCTCAAAACGAAGATGGCGTAGTTAACAAAAAAATTCACACAGATTAACTTAAGGATAAGTTCTTTTAAAATTATGGCAAAGTAAAAATAAAATAATGAGTAAATTAAAGCGTTTCAGAAAATCACAGTACCACTGGTTCTAACTGTTGCCAAACATGGCTTATGTAGCATACGGAGATTTTCAAGGCTATTTCCGGGTCGTTTGGGCACGGATATCATAGTACCTAACTATAGCAGTCATCTTTATAGTTAGGAGTAACACACCAGACAGTGTTTAGTATGGAAAAAAACAATCTCAGGCAAAATATTTTTTCAGTTATAATGTAGGCCTAAATCAACAAAAGCCATTCTTAAAATAAATGCTTATTTCTTATTTATTGATAACGAAAATCAATTATTCCAATCATCCAAGGTACATTAAATTTCATCTTAAATTTTAAGTCAATTAGTTTACTTTCTTATTAGATATGAAAAATAACTAGACCTTAATATGAGGGGAAATTGTTTATATATGAATATAAGAGATTCTTAAAATATAAAATATTTACATTATAATCTTAAAATTTACAAGTAACTATTAAAAAAATTAATTATCTTGACAGTAATTTTATGTAATAACAATTGGTTTAATTCAGATAATTATAAAAAAAGGTATAAGCACATTGCAACATAACTATTAATAATTTTATTTAATTATTCTGAGGTGTATTTAAGTTATCAAGATAGTCACACTCTAGAAATTATATGATGTTATGTCTAGGGGTTGGGCTAAAAAAATGTATGATGAAAGTGACACACGACTTTATCAAATTTAAGCTAACACTGACTGCATTTAAAATATATGAAATAGAATAAATAATAAAATAAACATTGTTTAAAACTAATTCTTAATAAAATAAAAAAAATGCAATAAGACTGCTTGCCTCAAGTTAATAGTAATACTGAATTATTGTAAATCTATGAAATGTTAATAATTGTACATTTTCCTTTAATCAGCACAATTTTCAAAATTATAAATTTACTTAAAATTTAAAACTTTTAAATACATTACTTGAAAAAAGCATATCAATATTCAAATGTACTTTCTAAAACCCTCAAAATCCAAATGAAAACGAGCCAGACAAAACGACACAAGTCTTCAATATGTCACTCATCAATACCATGCAGACCTAGGTCCTCATTAAGACATTATAAAAAAAAACGCTAAATAGTACACTTTATTCTTTTATTAATAATAACTATTTTAAAAAAGTAGCTGCATTAATAAAAGAAGTATTATTTGAGTTTAAATTATAATTTCCAAAGTGTATTAGTAAAGCTACATACCCTTTCTTTGACATTCTTTTTTCTCCCGGGAAAACCACACGGACCCTCTATCACTGCTCCACACTGAAATGAAATAATTGTAAGAAACAGCTGAGTAGATGATATCAGGTCATTCATTCTCTAGCGATGCAAATTTACTAGCTAAGGACTCAAGTATCCCGATATAATTTTACAAAATGAGCACGTATTAAAAATGAAATTTACAAATGTAAGGCTTGAGAAAAAATATTATTTAGCAGACTGAGATATTAACTGTCGGCGACGGCTTCATTGCAACTTACACCTGCCTGCTGTCGAAAACCTAGCTAGTCTGCATCGAGCTCATCTAATACGTCACCACACAATTTTCCTAGAATAATTATTACTCGAAAAAATAACAGAAATTAGCATACCCCTATTTGCACTAGAATTTAATCCAAATTAAAGTCTAAAACCATATTGCACAGCCCAACAAGAACAGTTCTTCTAAACCGTGTGAAGCATAGCTCCGACTTCCCCGCCGAATGATCACAAAGCTTTCGTCCCGCCAAAAATAGGTCACTGTGGAAAGTAACGTTCCTTTCTTGTACGACATTTTTATAATCGTTTAAATAAGTTCACATTAGTTTACTTTATTACCTTAAATAATTAAAGCTACAAATAAAAATAACTTTAATATGAAATTTCCATCTGGATGGCATTCAAGGTGCTTTATCAGCAAATTTAGTGTAGCGGGAATAACAGTCAAAAAAGTTATATTTCCGAGTTTAACCGAATTACACATCACGAAAACGTAACATAAATGAAAATTATACAATAAATTGTAATTAATTATAAAATGTGCGCAAAAATTACTTTATTTGTGAGTGTTGAAGCGTTCTTTCTTTGTTTATCATTGATATTAGGTCGCACGTGGAATGAAGCAATTGTAAACAAATCAGTCGCACTGTTATATATTGACAGGATAAGTTTAATAACTGAAATAAAATATAACAACATTGCATACCAATCGATAGGTTTTACATCGAGATTTCATATTTTACATTAATTTACATTAAGCGGTATCTATGTTGTTACAAAAATTATAAAAATACAGTGACAACACTGGACACTAAGTAAAAACATTTCAGCTTCGTTATTGCGCATGTCAATGTATACAGTAATTTCATTGGACACTTTAGACACACCTCCTGTTTATATCAACAACAATGGCGGCATCAGTGCTCGATAAGTTTTGGAAGGTTTTTAAGCATCAGACAGGGAATGTCATTGGTATGATTCATGTTAAGGCTTTACCTGGTACGTTAATAAGTTCATAAGATATATGCATATATTTAATTAAGTTTATTGCATCCTCTGCATTTCAAGCTGCATAATTTTAATAAGACAACAATTATTTATTACTACAGACTGTGTGTAGTCGTAGAGTAGTAATACTAGTAGTAGTACTACTAAGTGTAAGTAACTTTCGTCTATGACTATTGTAATTATACTAACACCGGTTACCTACTGCTATGTAAATAGTTCCCTTAGCCCCAAATGTAGAATTCATCTGTTTCTATAACCTCGACTTATGAAGGGATTGTATGGTTAGCACAACGCCCAGCCGCCTTAAGTCAGGTACCCATTTAAAGCTGTGTGGACTTGTGGGACGACTTTGCATGGGTCTCAGCGAGGATCAAACACAGGACTCTCAGGTCGACAGTCTAGTATCTACACTAGTCGGCCATCCATCGCACACCTACTGCTATATGTTTGGTCTTAATTACAAGTAACAAGACTTTAGTTTTTGAGGATGTTCATCGATGTACCTAAAACTGCAAATAGAATCTATACTTAGTCTATAGAGCTTCATTTTTCTTAAACTCACTCATTACTTTTTCTTAATGCATTTTTTTTATTGCTAGTGAAATCTAATGTGATGATTCATTTGTGTTTGTGGTAAGTTTCTAAAAGGATGAGATTAAATCTCCAGGATCATGTAAAGCACTGGAACTGGTTTTACGGTGCTCTCCTTCTATCCATGGCCTTGTAGGCACTACCAGAGACAATCAGACATAGCAGGGACTTTAACCATGGCGTCCATGGTCTGAAATATCCATTGGTCCTCACCAGAGATCAAGGTTATAATGCAAAATTTATCAGAAGTTTAAAATTTATATAATATAATAGTTTGAATTAAAGACATATTCAGTTCCTTAGAGTAAAGACAACAGCATGTAATATCAGCAGGGCTGTACTCTGAAAGTAGACTCAGTAGTCTTATTTCTTTTTTTCTAAACCTGATTTGTAAGAAGTACTATAGAAATATAAAATTTACTGAAATAAAAATTAATTAATGTTTAAAATGAGAAGCCATCGAATTATTACTTCAAAAGCTGAAATGAAATTTGTCAAAATGGAAATTGTTACCACAGCCAAATTCCAAATTAATATGTTTAGACACTGTTCATCCATTTCAACTACTACTCAGTCTGTTGTTGTCAGAGGCGTAGCTGGGGGGGGTACATATGTCCCCGGGCGCTACTCACAATGGGGCGCCAAATTTATATTTTACATATAATATTATATGATTTTCAATTGGGGGGGGGGCGCTAAAAGGTATTGTGCCCCGGGCGCGAGTTAAGCTCGTTACGGCACTGGTTGTTGTTATAAGTTTTTTATATAACTAATATATATAATGCATAATCAAAACTATGAACTAAAAGATTAAATTGAATTAGGATTTTATTTATAAAGAAATGATTTTTATGTTCAAACAAAGCATTATACTTAAGCACCTATTTTACTTTTTAAAAAGGTTTCTGTTTTTCAACAGAATGGTTGTTACCTTTACCTTTTTTTTACCCATTTTAATCATCCTGCTCTTTCAAGAGTTTCTTTTAGTCCATCAGTATGCCATGCATGGAAAAATTCTTTAGGTAATAGTTTTCAAAAGTCTTTGCCCAGTAATATAGTTTATCTAGAGCTGAATTGGCATTTTTTTTTTAATTAGGTTAGGTGATAAGCTTAAATATAAACATCCTCCTAGAGTAAAGAACATTCATTTAGCCAACTGCTGCTTTTTAAGTAGTAAGTATTAAGTCTCTAACTCAAAATGATTCCACATTGAGTTCCTTTTTAATGTTCTCTTCATTGCCAACAATGACACACATTGTTTTCAGCACTTTTGACCATATGTAAAAGAAAAATAACTGTTTATCAATTTAAAATTGTTTTAAAAAGTAAATTTTTTATATATTTTTTTTTTCTGTTTAGGTACTCCACGTAATAGTCATTCTGTGCAAGAAATTGTTGACCAGGCCTGCCATGAGGCAACAGTGTACAAAAGTGCTGGGGTGGTAAGGCACATATATATGTCTTTCATTTCTTTTTTTGAGCTTTTCAACTTTTTGTTTAAAAAAATACAACTTTGTTTTGATTGTCTGCTTTTTAAACAATTACAAAATACAATTACAAGAGAGATGGATAGATGGTTGGTGTAGATCACTCGTCTGAGCCTTTGATTCTTGGAGTTTTTCCTGGTCCTGATGAAACTTGGTTAAAGGGACATCAAGCACACCTAGATTTAAATGGGTACCTAAGTTGGGGAAGTAGAGGCAACTTGGAGTTGTGCTAATCACACAATCCTTGAAAATTCAGTGGTTACAGAAACAGATGAATTCTACACTTGATCTGCTCTGATGAACTTAACTTACTTTTATATGATAATTACTTTTCAAGAGCTGTAAAGGTTGATTTTCTTGCCAGAAGGCTGCTTTAAATTGTTTGCTACTGGCTGGCTATAGAAACTAACCCACATTGATATTTTAACTTTTATGAAAAACTGCAGATATGAGAATCTTTTAAATTTAAAAAATGAACGGGGAAAATGCATGACTGGGACAATGTTAATCTTTTCAAGCTAAAATGTTTTGTTGATGCATGTCATTTTAAGAATCTGCGATATTCCAACCAGGCATATTGTAATTTACTTGCATTAGTAAATGTAACACCTACTCCGTAAGACAGCACAAGCAGCAATGCACAATTTAGGACAGTGCCTTTAATTAACTCCAAGAATAGCAAGTTTAAAAAAATATATTTTGAAGAAGTGCTTTTTTTAGCTTACACATTGCATAAAATACTCAAAAAACAGACAGATCTCCAAAAAACTAAAAAAAAAAAAACATATGTAAGACAATGATCCGACCAGCAGTAACATATGGTAGTGAAACAGGGACCATCAGCAAACAAGATGAAAATATGCTAAACACTTGGGATAGGAAAATATACGGGCCAATTAATGACAATAACGAACTATACAAATTATACGAAGAACCAAATATAACAGCTGAAATTAAAATTAATAGATTGAGGAGGGTATGGCACATAGAAAGAATGGAAAAACAACAGAGGTGCAAAGGCAATATATATGGCAACACCCAATGAGAAACCTAAGGGCAGACCAAGAAGCATATGGTTAAAAGAGTTAGAGAAAGTCTTTAAAACCATGAGTGAGAGAGTGGAGGAAGAAGACCATGGATCTGGAAAAGTGGAGAATGAGCTGTAGGAGAAGAAGTTCTATTTTTAGCTTAGGAGGAAGTTTCCCTCATATATTTTCAATAATAGTGTAGTCAAACTAATTAGATTGTTTCTCTTTTATTTAACACTTTTGATATCTTTTCTTTAATTGGTAATAGTTTCTATGAATTCCTTTTTTCTATTTCACAAAGGATGGCATAATGCTTGAGAATATGCATGATATTCCTTATCTCCAATGTTCTAAAATTGGACCTGAAGTGACCTCAGTCATGTCAGTAGTTTGCCATGAAGTCAAACGCATCTTTCCCAATAGCCCAGTTGGTGTTCAGATTTTGGCAGGTGCTAACAAAGAGGCACTGGCAGTGGCTAAAGCAGCAGGTCTGCAATTCATAAGAGCAGAGGGCTTTGTCTTCGCTCATGTTGCTGATGAGGGAGTGACCAATGCTTGTGCTGGTGAACTTCTGCGCTACAGAAGAGAAATTGATGCAGAAAATGTGTTGGTCTTTACTGACATTAAAAAGAAACACAGGTCAGTATTTATTGCTATCTTTAGTGAAAATATACTAAAATGTTGAGACCAATTTGAAATATTTACTCATTTTATATTAATCTCACCCCAGTGTTTAAGCTGCAAATGTATTTGAAGGACATCCCAGAAGTATAATATTTCTCTTTTAAATACAGAATTCAAAGTAATTCAAATTTTAAAGTTAACAAAACTAAGGCTCTTACTCTAACAGTCAGTTCATATTATAGTAGGTATTAGAAAGTAACAGGACCCAAATTCTTGTCTTAGCTGCCATAAGGCACCATTAAACTAGTATTCCTCAGGAAGTTAACAAAAATTGCTTTTTTCTAAAGGTTTTAAAAAAAGCCTTTCCTAATGTCTAGAGTGCTACTTATTGCTTTTTTTTTTTCAACTCACAGTGCTCATGCCATCACCAGCGACGTTGATATTGTCAGCACTGCCCAGGCTGCTGAGTTTTTCCTCAGTGATGGCGTCATCATAACAGGAGATGCAACTGGCAAACCAGCAAGTAGCCAAGAAGTCAAAGGTAGAGCATTGGTACATGTATTATCTTTCTAACCATCCGTAAAAATTTCTTATCTGTTGACTAAATCATCCCAGCCATTTGGGATGCTGATTATGCCAACTACCACAGTCAAGTTGCTCAGTTTAAGAGATAAGTTGAAGAATTATTTTCTTTAGTCCTAAAAGATCCATGAAAAATGAGTTTTTTTGTTAGGATGAGGTGCTCATTCCTCAATACTGCGCTGTGCCTTTAATCACTATTACAACAGTTTGAAACTGCTTGTCCTACATCTCCCACCATAACAACTGCAGCAACGTCAGAGAACATAGTTGAATGGAGTGACTAGGGTTTCACCTGTACCTCACACTAAGTCAGTCAGGCTCACAACATTACGGCCACTGAATCACATTATGTACATTTTATCATACACTGGAGCAGAAAGGGGAAAAATGGAAATTTTTTTCAGTCCTAAAAGCTGAACAACATTTCCCATTCTGCCTAAATTCTTTTTTTAAAGTATTTTTTATTCCTTCAGTTGGTGTATGTAAAAATTTATAAATGTACTTATTTTCACCTTTTTTTTGTTTATGTTTATTATCATTACTGTTAATTTGTAGATACATACATATTTATAAGCTAGTGATTAGCTTTGGCTACAGCTGAATATTCATATTTTTATAAGCCAATGATATGTCACTATGTTGCATTTTTTTTCATTATTATTTTTTCCAAAAGTGAAGCTTAAAAAAAAAAAAGTGGAAATTTTTGTTGTTAATGTAACTGTATTTTTTCAGCTGTTCTGGGTGGCATTAACATTCCAGTTCTAGTTGGATCAGGTGTGACACAAGACAACTATCATTTGTACAAACAGGCACATGCTCTGATTGTCGGCTCACACTTTAAACACTCAGGCCACTGGCAGGAAATATTGGACCCCAAAAGAATAGAAAGTTTTATGGAGACTGTCAGGCAAGTTCGACACTTCCCCATAGAATCAACCATGATCATGTAAAGCAATAAATTACTAACTTAAGTGTTATTTTACAAGGTGCTCAATTTAGCTAAAAGTTATACGTGTATGTGTACACTGTGTTTGTCACATCTTACAATCACATTGAACAAAAAGTGTTCACGGAATTGGTATTGAACGGCTTATTCCTTTGTTTAATTCATGATTTTGAATTGTTCTTTTCTGTGAAGAGTTTTTTTTAATGTATTTACTTAATATTTTTTTTTTTAGAAAATAGCAAATGACCTTAAAAGAAAATTAACAGAAATTTCTGTTGAGATCTATGCAAAAACATTGTTATTACTGTAAGTGTTCACCTGTTTATTTATTATTGTAAAATTTAGAATGCTAGCTATGAAACTGATAAGTCCATTAATTGTGTTAAAATGCATAATCTTTTTAAAAAAATTAATGATAAATGATGTTTACATGAAAATAATATTTTTATACATGACTAGAAAACAAGATATGCATAATTATCTATTGCATAATTTTTTATGTCATGTACTTTTTAACTTCTTGCTGCCAACCTTTACCTTGAAAAGTTCTTCCTGTTATGTGAACTGACTATGTGAATCTAAAAGGTTCTTGTGAAATATCCAAGCATACAAGTTAAGACTGAGTTACTGTAAAACGTGTGCTGGATACCTTTTCAATACAGTTTATACAAGAGAATTAAGATAAAAATTAGTTGTGACAAAAATCTAAACAAAAATACAATTAAATTTATAAACAAACCTTAAGTCTTACAAAGACGATTTTTTTTTAAACATGTCTTTTTTTTAATATGGATTAGATATTGTGGTAAACACATTTGTTGCCTATATCACATGAATGTTAAAGATTTTGTAAGAATATAAGAGGGCATTATCATTACATTCCTTAATGTTGTTTCTGATCAAGTATAATGAAGAATAATTTTATAATCAATATTTGTTGCTAAATATCATAGAAATGCAAGAGAGAAGGGAAAAAAATTAGTCAGTAGTCCTTAAAAATATGCCAGTAGTCCTAGTAACAAAAACCATGCTACTAAAAAAAAAAAGAGGTACATGTATCATGTTTGTAAAAATGACACGAATTTCTTTCCTGGGACTTCAACTAAAACTGATTCTGTGTCAAGTGAATTTTTAATAAAAACCATCATTCTCTGTATTTACAGAGAATTAAAAATAACAAAATCGTTTAGTGCCTAGCTAAATAACGGCAAAAAAAACAAGGGAAAAAAAAAGAGCTCAATAGTTTTAATTAGGGTTTACAGTGTGTTTGTGTGTGTGAAGTCTCTGTAAGGATGAGATGAAATCTCTTAGATCCTGTATACCATTTATGGAGCAGTTTTTCGTAATGCCATACTTTCATTCCCACCATGGCCGATAATGCAATAGCCTTGGAGGCACCAAGTGAAATAAAGCGGGAACATTAACCATGACCTAAGATATCCAGAGATCGAACAAGGGACCCTCAGGTGGACAGTCGAGCGCTTTACCTAACGACCATCCATCCACAGTGTTTACAGTAGCGTAGTCCATCAATCACTAGTAAACTCTAATAATACTTCATTCATAATATTGTGTGTAAAACTAGTCTTGATAATTCTTTACTTATGTTGTGATTGTTTACATGCTTATATACTATATTGTTATCAATAAACTGCTGTGGTTTTATAATTTTTATATCACATTGATCATTTTATATACAGATGTAGAGGCTATAATAAAATTTTGATTCGCATTTCCAATTGTCATTAAATTGTTTCATTTTATTTAGCTCAACATAATGAAGAAAAAAAAATTCAACTACGTAAAGTTATTTTGTTGAAAAAAAAAATGTTTAATTCCACAGTGCAAGACATCAAAGCGATATCACCGAGTTCAATATCATGTTGATAAAAATTTATATCAGTTAAACAGGGAATGAAAATGATGTCCAGTAATACATTAAGCCCTGAGAAATAAACCATGTAATTACTATGAGGCTGGGATTAAAATGGCTCGCTGCTTTAGAAAATGTCCGATAAGTTCCAGTCTTCTACATTTTGAGGGTGGTTTCCAGAATATGTTAATTTAGACCTAAAAATCTTTCATTCGTTAATATTTGGCAAAACTTTTTAAACAGTTTTCACAAAATCTGAGATATAATAAGAAATACACAAAGTAAAATAAAAACATAATATTTTTAATACAAATGATTTTAACAACTATGTTTTAAAAAAAATATTAAATAAACAGCTTTCTGTAAAGATGGATGTTATATATAAATACATGTATTTACATATGTGTACTGCAAATATTATTTATCTAAATAATAATTTTAAAAAAGACCATTCATAACAAATTTTACAAGTACATGTATTCACTTAATTATTAGATGCTCAATTAAAAATTCATTAAGATAGGTCGAATTCATTTAGAATAAATCCTGACAAGGATAAAATGGGGGTTTTGGTAGAGCCACAGAGGAATACACCAGGGTGTAGCAGTCCATCCCTCTCCGTTTGCACGATGTGTATGATTAAAAAAATTCTGAAATTGGTTGAAAAATTTACCAAGATGTGCTAGCCCTAAATATTTTTCACTGACCTAAGTAAGTGATACAATAATGATTATTCGTCTGATGATAAAATGCAAGAAATCTTTTTATTTGAATTAACTGGCTTAGCTAATGCTGTGAATTGATAATCATCCCTTTAATAGCTCAGTGAATGTTTTTCATTTTAGAATATTTTAATTTCAGACCATTTGCAAATAGAAATGATTTAGAATGGGAACAAAAAACTGAACTAGAAACAATTTAATGTTTTCTTTTAATAAAAATAATGGACAAATACTTTTCCACTTACTGAGTGATTTACATTACAGAATATAAAAAAATTGGAAATTGTGACAGTAAATATTTTTTTTATATCACAATAGAATTGAAATATAACCTAACCGCACTCATATTTAAAAAATAAATAGCCATTCAACATACAGAGCTCCTTTAACATCCAAAAAAAAGTCTCAAAAACATATGACAGAAAAATGAACAATTTACATATGTCTGTAAAACAGAAAGGTATGAAATGTGTATTATTATGGTATAATTTTTTGCTTAATCCGCAAGGCTTTCTTGGAATAGAGTTTGATCTGAGCTTTAAGCAAATTTTTTATGATGGCAGTTTATTGATTAATTGGACCCTTTCAAACGACGATTTCTTTATTCCAAGAAAATTTTTGAGAAAAGTAATTTTTTACTGCAATGTTAATAAACTCATCAGCATTTAGAAATTTTTTTTTGTTAAAACGCAGTCATACTGGAATATAAAAGTGACTAACATTCATAATATAATTTTTTTTTATTTTTTACTGGGAACATCGATCCAAGGGACGGCCCAGAACAGAAGCCAGATTGGAAAAATGAAGGCTGTCAAGACTGTTTCTGTCCAAGCATTAAACAGGTGGGTGTCCATCACACCTAAAAAGATCAGTTCTTTACAGCTGGAATAGGCTTCCAATAATAGTTCAAGAGGAGATGACTTGGGCCAGGATGAGATTATTCCAGCAATGTACAACAATGACAATGGGGAAATAATCAACAAAGCAAGCATCTGTAGCCATCGTAAACATCTGCAATCAAAGCAAAAAAATATACAAATTTAGCTTCAAATTTAATATTTTTATTTTAAATGCAATTGAATTTATTCATTGAACATTTAAATAAGTATGACAAGGACAGAACACAACAGTGACAAAGAGAGAAAACAACTGTGTTCAAATGTAAGAAAGTATGGTACAGTCAAGTAAAATCATATACAGTGGTTCTCAATCTTTTGGGATTCACAACCCATTTAGAAAAATGTTCAGTTTTCGTAACCCAGCTTTAGAGAGAAAGAAAACATAATTTTCAAAAAAAGTCAAAAATTAATTATTTCAGATTAAGAAATTATAAAGAAATGTTTGTTAATCAACCCACTTCAAATCAGTTGTGGTTTACAAGCCACTTATAAGAAGTAATAAATCTACAGGAGTGAATGTTGCCAGGACACGATTGTTGGGGGTACACAAGAATACAAGCTTCTTTTTTTTTTTTTAATCATCATGAATTGATAGCTTTCTTTGAATTCAGCTAAATAAACTATAATTTAAAAAAAAGATTCAATGTGTGTCAGGAAGAAGAGCATCCAACAATGACTTGCAAATACATTATTTCAATTCCTTTTATTTAGCAATGAAGTTATGGCTTTATCAACATAATTAAACAGCAATGAATACAGAATGAGATATTAATGAAATTGTAAAAAAAAAAAAAACAACTAATTCCAAAGGAGTTGTGATGAACTCAATGAAGGTTTTAGAGGCAAGCTTGGTGCAGGCAAAATCATTTTCAAATACAAATTTGAAATCCTTCTTTCAAAGAATAAGATGCCAGATAAAAATATGATTATTTTATCATAAGGGTATTTTTTTCAGATATTGATATTTGAAATCTAAAAAAATTTTCCTGGTATCCTGAAAACTCTAGTCACTGCACAGGGTTAACTAAAATGTTGAGGTAAGGAAGGAAAATGTGTTTACTATATATGTAGGTGTAAAAGTTACCCCTACTCAACCCCTACTCCCAACCTACAATTTGATAGCTTACTAATGGCTAATTTCAGCTAGCCCGTCACATTCATAGCAAGCATGATCGCCCCCATCCCCAAACTTGGTGTTGCCATATTATATATTAAGTTAGAAATAACTTAATTAATAAGAAGATGTAGTAGAAAATGAGCTGACAGGATTAGAGTTAGATTTAGCTGGATATAGGAGACTTGTTGATAGTTTTAGAAGATCTCTAGTCCTTAATTTAAATAAGTGAATGTTAATAAAATGTTTTATGTTTTGAGCCGCAAAGAGTTTGTGTTGTTTGATAAAAATGTTATAGTGAAATTGAATTATAACATAACATTTGACCAGCCTGACAAACTAACGTAACAATGTAACACAATGAACTTTATAAGGCAATATAAGTGGATGAAAGGTTAACTTTTTATGTTAAATTTAAAAACTGAAATAGAAGTTTCTTGCAAAAAATTGGGGAGGTGGGGAGGGGAGGGGGTATTGAAAAGTAACTAAGCTGCTGCTGTTACATTTAAATTATATGTAGGAATTAATTTTGTTAAATTTCAAGCCCAAAAGTCAGGCAGTTGGACAGAAGCATGTAACGCATAACGGAATGTCGTTTGATTGATAACTGTTCAAGCCTTTCTCTCTGGGTTAGGGTCGCATCAATCTGAGCTGTTTACTACAGTGTGGTAAGTTACAAAAGGTTGGATTTAATCGCGATTTAGTAGAGATGTCAATTATATAATGGAATATCAATATAGCATACCTCTCTCATTGAAAGCATCTTATATGTTTGCTACTCGTGACTTATTCAGGATATCTGGCTGTTATTAAACTATTAAACTAAACTATATGGAGCGTTAGCAGTATGGAAACTTAAACTGAACTGTATGGAGCTCGCTATATATAGTGTGGTCTAATCTTTAGCTATATAAATTTACGTAAACACTTCTAAATGTTATTATAAGTTTAAAATGATATCATCCCATGACCTTTTATGGACATTTTGAGTCATAATTTTGTATTTGGTATTCAGTGTTTTGAGCACTATTTTGTGGGAATCGGAATAAGTGTGCTTCAGTGCAGATGGTACACAATAGGAAGGTAAAGAGTAAAGATCAGCAGAGAGTATAGACCACTGAGCCAGTTATGTATTAAATTGATCATTTAGAACTGAGTGCCCCTGCATTGTTTGTAGAACTGTGCGTTAACTATTGTTAACAGAATTAGTGTAATTGCTTAGGGCTATATCACAGAAGTAATCGGATAAAGCATATTGATTTATTTTTCAATTGTATTTAAACATTTTAAAAATAATCCCAAGGAGGTTGCTTTGAATCTGTAAGTTATTGAGATGTGTGATTTTAATTGGGCATACAACATGACAGTATAATATATTTTAGAAGCTTCAAGAATAAAAGGTGACACTGTATGCTTTTGTTACATTTATTAAGTAATTTACATCTGTTAAGACTTTTAAGTGTAAAGTTAAAAAAATAAAAACATCTAAATACTTGTATGAACACTCAATGAGAATAGTGAAAACAGTCTACCATCTAAAATCTTTTAGGCATCAATAATTAAGCTAAAATTAATCACTGAACAAAGTAAGCAGTAAAGTTCCCATGGCCCTAAGAGCTATTGGGGCAGATGAAGTCTAGAATTCACCTGTTTCTGTAACCTCGGCATATAAAGAGTTTGTGTGATTAGTACGATGCCCAGATGCCTCTACTTCCCCAACTTAATTCAGGGGTACCCATTCAAACCTTGGTGTACTTATTCTAAATCTACGTCAGGTACAAGTGATTTTTAGGCCCCAAAACTCCTGGCTTGTTAATACCCCCCCCCCTCTTCCTCTTAGTCTATGCTACACCTTCCAGCCTGAAACTGTAAAGGATGTCAATCCCCTGCCACCCACCCCCAATAACATAATCATTATCTATGTAAATAAAAATGTAAACACGCTATTAATCATAATCATAACTCCATAAGTTCTTCACCAACTGCCTTAAAATTTACACACAAAATTGCAGAAAATTACTTGGCGTGTTGATATATTTATTTTATACAGATATCACATCTATAATATTTAAAAATAATATTTAATTGATCGGTTTGGTAAAATTATTTCTTGACTTTACTTTATTATTTTTTTAAAACCACGGGAGGTCATTCAAAAGTCACAGAGTGCTAACTTATATATTGTCAGTATTTGTTTAAGAATAAACCAATCCGCCATGTGCAAACTGATAGTTCGTCAGTATTTTGTTTTTGTTTTAATTAACAAACAGTAAAGTAAAATATTTCTTTTTACTTTAGTTTGCAAATTATTTTTTCGTCAGTATTTTTTTTCATCAAACATCTAAACAAGATTCACAATATTAATTATAAGTCCGAAAGTACTTCCAAAAGCAAAACATTAATGAATATAACAGATTTTGAAACTTTTATTCTACCATTAGAACTAATTTTCCTATGTTTATGGTTTTAAATGATTGATAATTATTTGTCTAAATATTTTTTTTAATAGAATAAGAAACAAGGACTTTCTCAATACTTACTATTACATTACATAGGGCTTAGCCACGGTAACGCATGGCCGGGTAAAGCTATTAACTGTATAAATTGAGGCGGGGGGCTGGGGGTAAATAATATCTCAAACATATTTTTTAAAGTGGCGCAGTATATAATTTGCACAATGTTAATAGCTAATAAATAGATACATATATATTTTTAACAGATTAAATTTCATATTGAAAATAACAATTGCATTCACCTGTTGGCAGTGGGCCTGACGGCAACTGTCACTGGCACCATGGCAGCTGTCAGGAAAAAAGACAGAGAGATATTGAACAATGCCAGGCTGGCCAGTGCCAGAGTTTGAAGAATCAGAGCCACGGACTTCAGAAGCTGCCAGTCTAAACTCAGTATATTGGAATCACCACCTTTCCTGTAGGGAGAGAGGAGGCAGATAAGATAAATAAAACGTACGAAAGATTAAAAGTCAAGAAAATGTTTGGCTGCCTTTAATATTTATCAAAGAGTTTTGTTAATGTTTTCCGTACAAAATGACGGCGTATTTTTGTATACTTATCACTAAAAATATATGTTAAAAAATTCCATTGAGTCAATCATTAGCTATTCAATAAGCTTGTATTAGTATTTGACAAACAGATATTAAAGATCCCCAGAGGTCCATTATGGCCAAATACACCAGCGTTCAACAATGAGGGACACTTCAAACCTGTACAGCCACGCTCAATGTAAAATACAGTGATGTCTCATCCTTACAGGAATAAACATTTATAAAACAACTAACATTAAATGGAAAAAAACAACAACATTGCACTGCCAAGAATCACCAGTGAATTGTCCAGCTAACACAATGCCCAGTTCACTTTACTTTATCCCCTCAATTAACATTAATTATTCGGCCTAATCCATTGGGGGGGAGGGGGGCGGATGAAAGGGTTCAAGCGACTATTTTTTCAAGCCAGATAAAACAAAATAGTACAACTGACCCGGGCATGAAATGGGAAATTCTGATCAACAAATATGAGCCCCATTCCATATGATCTGTATGTCATTTTTTAGCATTATGTAAAACAAAAAGCTGATGAAATATGCCTACCATGGCCAAATGTTTTATGCCACCGCCATTGGTTACCAAATGTTTTATGTGACTGCTTTTGTTTACTAGATCCGAATACATGGACGATATTGCTAATGGTGTTAACAGTATTTTTTACATTTATATCAAACGGCTTCCACTTATAAATTAACCTCATGCATAGCTGTCTTTGATTTATGGACCTATGACTTCAAAAAAAATATATTTACTCTTTAAGGACTCTTTATTTCTAATATCGCTACTCCTTACTTTTTCATGAGCTTTGGGTAAGACAGTGCTGACATAAATATTGCCAACAGGCTGAACAATATCATATCCTCTGTCTGAATGCGGAAGCGTGGCATGATGTGGGTCAGAAGTTCAGGTCCTTGACTGGCCATCCAACCCAAAAGCATAGTGACAAGAAGAACAGGGACAATGCTAATCAAACCTTTCCCAGATACTGATTCCTGTAAAATAATTTTTTGTTAAATATATCTGGAAGTGTATGCATTTATAAAATTTCTAAAAGAAAATAGAAAATTTAAAATGTTGAAAATCAATTCTTGTCAATAAGACCAGTAAATTAAAAAACTAAAATAACGATCCAAAATTTTTCCTGGTGATGATAAAATTTAAAATACTAAATTAAAATTTGCAACTAAAATTTGGTTAAACAGTGGTAGGAGGCACAAATTATGCAAAAGCAGCACATTTGTATGCTGAGTGATTAAAATATTTGTGAGAAGGATTTAAATCAATATCCAATCGACAGGTGTAACAGCATGGGACATGTGAATGTGATATTTCAAGGTTGTTTGTTGAGAGACATTAGATATGACCATGTCTACAGGGTGTGAAAGCAGAAAGGACACTTCAAATCTGTCACAGCCAAGCTCAATGTAAAATACAGTGATGTCTCATCCTTACAGGAATAAACATTTATAAAACAACTAACATTAAATGAAAAAAAAAAAAAAACAACATTGCAAGAATCACTGCCAACTAATTTTTGCTGGACCAGGACCCAATCAGCATCTCGCCTGAAGAGCCATTTCATTCAGTTAAGCCTATGTCAGTCCTGCATCATTTGCCTCACTTTCACTCACAGAGAGGAAGAAAAAATAATTCTACTGATCTAAATTCCATGGGTGGAAAATTTTGATAAGAGTACTCATCAACGAATGCTATTAAAATGAAAACAGAGAATACTTTCCAGACATCTATAATGTAACCAGAGGTTCTAAAACTCTCATGCTTGAGGACCTACTATGACAACAGTTTTTGGTTTTGTGACCCACCATAAAAAAACTGTTCTGTTTTCGCGCCCCAAATGCAATGAAAAACTCTGAATAAAAAAAAAAAGAGAATGAAAATCTAATCAATTGTAAATTAATTGCATAAAGATTTCCCTTTTCACTTTGCAGATTTTCAAACTGTAAGTTTTGTAACAAACATTGATAAAGAGAAATAGGATTGTATTTAATCAAATTTAGATACTCCATCCTTTAATTATAAATTAAGTCACGATCAACCTGAAACTCATCCGCAAAACTTCAGACCCACAATTTGAGAGTCAGTGATGTAGAATAAGATTTTTTTAACCCATATTGAGACAGTTTTGTATAGAGTTATCAGATAACATAAAACACAGGTGTCAGGGGGTTCAAAAAGATAACCTGCACCAGTGATATATTTCAGAACCTCATGCCAACAAGTCATCCTTCCCAACATCTGCCAACGAGTCACCTTCTAAACATCTGCCAAGGAGTCATCATTCCAAATATCCACTCCTTACACTATTTTCTTTTCTGTATTTCACCAGAGAAGATATCATAATAAACATTAACCATTATTGTTACATTGCTAAAGAAAATAACGTACTTCCTCAATAAAATCTGTGTTATTCTCTTTACTAGCCTTACTGTCAACTTTTTTGATGTCAGATGTATCGCCTTCAGTACATTCTGCTCCATCCACTTCCTGTTTGTTCTTCACTTCTTTTGCTTTTGAGTAAGAAATAATACGCTTTAATAAATTTAATTAAAAATCAAAACAAAAAGAAATGAAATCCCACAAAAAAAAAAAATGAAAATTAGTATTCATTTTCTAAAAAGCTGGTCTTAATTCATAAGCTGCTTAATCAGTTCAAAAAAGGATTGTTTAATTTACAGTTATAGTTTAGATCAAACGGAAAAACTACTCACTACCCTCTATTCAATGACACCAAGTATGTTTACACTTAAATTTTACATGGATTAGTTTATAAAATCTCCATCCATCTGCTGCAGCTCTTTGTCCTGCGGCCTGCAGGTCAAAGCGTTTGCCCACCCCTGGTTCAGAAATCACTTTTAAATAAAACTGCTATAATACTCATTTAAAACTTGGGGATCATTTTTACATTATATTCCTTGGTTTCAAGTTTAAATTAATTTGATAAATCAAGCACCTTCGTCAGACAAGCATGCCTTTTCTCCCTCATCTGTGACATCTTCCACCTTTTTACTTTCATCCTCAGTATTATCAGTGGATTTATTATTGTCAGTTTTTTTCTCTTCGCAGTTCTTCTCAGGTCCGGCCCAGAGAGCTAATGCGTCAATAGTTAAGAAATACATCTATTGATAGAATAGAGACCACTCAACTGTTTTTATTTTTACAACCCTCAATATATAGTACAGAACAATGACAAAAATTTATTGTTCACAACAGAATCAATTATAACTTTTTTTCACATTAAGCAGCATATCTTTTAAATATTATTCAGACTAATCTTTAAATGGCACGAATAATTTCTAAATATTTACAAAATATTGTCAGCATTTTAAAAAAAAAAAAGGATATTTTAATGAGTCCAGATAGAGCCATTAGTCCAAAAAATGGCATGTACATGCCAATAGAGACATAACGACTTGTAGAGGGAAGCAAATAAAAGAAGAAGGACTGATGAAATCGTTCTAGCAAGTTGTTGAGACTCCTGAAAATACCTTCCATAATTCTGAAAAAGGAAAAAAAAAATTGCAATGTAGAATTGATAAAAATTATATTTAAAAAAATGTTACAAAATATAAAATATTTTTGAGAAAAAAAAATTATAAAAAGATATGCTTATTGTATAAAGATCAACTATCTAGAAAAATGTTGTTGTTTTTCCTGTCGGCTGATCAAACCTAGTATGAGCTGTTCAGCTGTTCCCTTTCCCTAATAGGCCAACGGAGCAGATGAAGTGTAGAACACTGCCCAGCCGCCTTTACTTCCCTAACTAATGTCAGGTATCCATTAAAAGTCGGGTGGACTTGGGGGGGACTTTAAAGCCAATTTCACTTGAAAAAATTCCCTTCATTTTCACCAAGGAAACCAGGGACTCTCAGGTCGCCAGTCAAGCACTCTACACCGCTTAGCAATCCATCCATATCAGTATTGTTAAGCCTAAAGATCAGGCTCCCAACCCAAAAGTCATACAGTCATTGCCATAGGTATAGAGACTAAATCATAAAAAAAAAAAAATTATGCAATTCATAAAATTTAACAAGATATTGTAAAGAATAATTATTTAAGACAGTCTTTTATTAGTAAAAAAAATTATTATTTTATTAAGTCTTTTATCAGTCAATACAACCAATTTCCACAGAAATGCAACAAAGCAGGATAACATATTGAAATAAATGTAATAAATAGAAAAAAAATAATTCCTTAGGTCTTACAAATATTTATAAAAATAGCTAAAAAATGAAGGTAGTTTATGGGCATATTACTTCAAGTTTATTTTGTTTGAATTAACAGCTTTTAACAGCCCAAGCTTTTATTTTTAGTCATTAAAATTTTATAAATATTTTTACAAACTAAGGAATTATTTTTTTTACTACATACATTTTAAGAGAGTTTTTTTTTATATAAATAATTTAATTTTATACTTTTATTATTCAAATTTTTTCACTTGCTTTAGTTAGTAAAGTTAAAAATCAATAAACTTATAAAACTGACTAGAGTACCCTAGGGTGAAAATTAAAGAATTTCAATTATTTTTGTTGGTTAAGTTGATATAAAAAATTTGCAAGACACCCTATGACAGCTAGACATTTCAAGTTAAATAAAAGCTTTTAAAAAGGAACGGTTTAGTCAAACACTAGTGGGTGTATTTTCTCATCATGCTGTTAAACTGATATTGATATATATTTTCCTAGGGCCAGAGTGATAATACTGATAAACTTGGTGGCCCTCACATTAACCAACTTTGGTAAATATTATTTTTTAAACAAAGAGTATTTGAATTTAAATATATAGTGGAATGTTCAGAACCCCGTTTATATGCGTGGGCCATAACAGTTGCATGCTCTAGATGCCTCAGAGTGAGGGGTTGTGAGCTTAATGTGTTGTTTGTTCTGATTTACCTCTGTGATTACCTTACTTATTTCTAATCATTTTCTGAACAGGGATGTTTTCACTGATATGGTTTCGGGCTTACCTTGCTGTCGTACTGAGATCAACTGAATATGAGCTCTTTTTGGCTACTCCCTCTAAGGACACAGATTCAATGTGGAACTTCTGGAACAGACCATGATTGCCAGATGGGGCCCCGCTAGCCTGGTACCACATCATTTTCAACATTGTGGTTAAAGATCTTTTGTAATCCTGGAGAGAATCACCATACTCACTGCGAATGTAGCCTGTGTCCTCCTGCAATGGTTTCAGATATTTAAAAAAGGAAAATTTTAGATGAGTTAAGAGCTAAGATATGAACTAATGAATCAATCTTAAAATGTTTTTAGATGGGTTAAGAGCTAAGATATGAACTAATGAATCAATCTTAAAATGTTTTTAGATGAGTTAAGAGCTAAGATATGAGCTGATGAATCAATCTTAAAAATGTTTTTTTTTAGGTTCCAACAGAAGCCACAAAAAAAATCATAGAAATAAAACAAAGAGATAGTAAGATCAAGCATCTTAAAATGAATAAAATAAGCCATAAGAAAACATAGTATTTGGGTGACTAAGTTAAGATATAATTAAAATCAGGGTTAGCTTTGTATAGAGTTACATTAGCTAGCCATAGCGATGTCAATTATGTGTGACCAGTAGCCAGTAGTGGGAATGGATGGTCGTGTGGTAACGGAATTGACTGGTGAGGTCATGGCTGAAGTCTCCCATGTTGCCTCCATGGCCATTGCACTATCGGCTATGGCGGGGATGAAAAAGGGGCACCATAAAACAACAGTCCCATAAGTGGTTTATAAGATCACACACACTGTAGCCATTAATGAACAATAGGACTTTGTCTTATCATCAGTTATGGATTTGAAACGGAGTTAACAGATAAAACTTCATCTTTAAAAGACTTTTTAAGATTAAAAAAATTATCAAGTCAACCAATAACATAACAGGGACTAATGAAGAAATAAAGCCAAACCAATAGTCGTTTCTTTGTCTTTATGACAAGCAGACACAAAAATATATTGATATATAAACATTGAACATTGCTGTTCCCTGCAAAATCATGGCAAAATTGTTTGTTTTAACATAAAAAAAAAATTTCAATATTCAAATAAATTATTCTATCATGAATATGTAATGACTTTGTTTCTCACAGGACCCCTATCAGTTCTCTAATCATGTCACAATCTTTTTTTATGTATATATAAAAAAAATTATCTTTATAAATATTTTCTGTCTCAAGTATCCTTTAGATCGCAAGTATACAGTTTATGTACTGTTTCCTGTTTAAATATTAATGGCTTCATGCCTGTGTCTCAATTCAATAATTTTTTTTTTTAAAAATCTAGTTTTAAATGGTTTCTGCAGTTTTTAAATATGAGACGTAAAAGTCTAAAATATTAAAAAGTAACACATGTAAAATATCACCATTCAAATTATTTTTATCTTTTTTTTTTATTATTTAAAATTAAGCATTTTAAAATCCCCAAATAAAAACAATCCTTAAAAGTGAAAATTTTATGGGTTCATCATAAAAAATTTTGTTAATAAAATTATTTTAAAAAGTCAACCTAATAAAAAAAAAAAACACATTTCTGCAAAAGTTTACGATTATTAAATAAAGTTCTCAGTTATCATATTATTAATTTTTTAAATTAAATACTGCTTACGTTTTTTTTTTTTAAATTACAAAGTAAGTATATATTAATAAGTGGGGCTTATGACAGAGTGGTGTAGATACTTAACTGTCGACCTGAGAGTCCTGGGTTAGATCCCAGTGAGAACCATGGAATTTTTTCCAGGGTGAAATTTGGTTCTTAGTCATCCCACAGCTCCACCCAGATTTAAATGGATACCTGGCTTTAAGTTGGGGAAGTTAAAGGCAGCTGAGTGTTGTGCTAACCCCCCACGCGCAAAAAAAAAAAAAAGATTTTTTTATATGTACTAAGGCACAATTTACCAAGCAATCGTGAAGTCTCACTTGAACACGCTCTCTGCGACACAGTCTGATTACCAAATTGACAAGGTCAAGGTTAGGCAGCTGTCCATTAAGCCCTTCAACTTTAACATTAAAATAATTCACATTACTCAGGGGCAACTCCAAATTGAGAGCAGCTATGATTGGACCACTCCTACCCTCTAAATCATTGGCCAATATGTCTGAAATAGAATTAATAAAGAAAAATATTAATATCTATTAAAAATTAAATTCATTTGATATGTCAATGTACATGTATGAGAAACAATAAAAGAAACCGCAATATCAAATAATTCATTACTCTTTTTTAAATAAATTAGCTTAAATAAACTATAGTTTGTTATATAAAGTAGTAAAAAAAAATAAAAAATTAGACCATTCCTGCTAAAAAATTTTTTTTTTTTTTTTTTTGTTAAAGTATGAATGGGCGAGAGGCTTTTGAACTTTCAAACACATGAATTTAAATATCACTCAACAGCCATGGTATTACTTGAGCCAACGTAGTTCCAGTGATACTAAAAAACTTACACTGTGATTCTGTTTGATGATAGCCATCCAGCCAAGCCATGGCCCCGAGCTCGTCAAATTCAGAAAATAGAAATATTATGTCCTTGCTCCAATAGGGCTTTTCTGGAAATTTAAATCATTAACCATTTAGTCAATTAATAAATTATATATAAGGGTCATTCCATGTCAACTCAACCAGTTTTTTGACAATTGTTCACCCGACCCCCTCAGATCTTCCTGAAATTTTCAGGGCTTGTGGTGCATTCAAAGTTGAGTGATTCCTGAAAATTTTAGGTCATTTGGTCAAAAACTTTCTGAGATATGATTTTTTTAATTTTTAGGGGTAGTCGCGAGTGCACGTGACATTTACATTTTCGTGATATTTGAACGTGAATATTTCAAAAACTAAAAGAGGTATCAGGCTGAAATTTTCAGTATTTACTCATTGTTTTGTCCTAAGTTGAATGATGTATTTATCTTAAGTGTAGCTTGCACACAGAATGCCCTAAAAATTTCCAAACATTGCACTTCAGACAGTTTTCATCAATATTTGACTTGGTATAGCCAAGAACCACTCGCGACTACCCCTAAAAATTAAAAAAATCATATCTCAGAAAGTTTTTGACCAAACGGCCTAAAATTTTCAGGAATCACTCAACTTTGAATGTACCACAAGCCCTGAAAATTTCAGGAAGATCTGAGGGGGTCGGGTGAACACCACTGGTTGAGTTGACATGGAATGACCCCCAAACTAGATCAAAGGCCCGGTACCCGGACCGGCGAGTGACTCCTTATAATTGAGTTGTATCCCTTTGACCATCTTTACAAAATCCCCAGTCTATTTTTAGCCGCGGAAGTTATACACAAGCTCACACACCCCCGTACATACGCCAGGCTAGCCGATAATGTATTAGATATATTTTTTTTAAAAGTCAGTCTAGTATTGCATGTGATGTTGATACAGCTATGAACGCCTGCTATCCAATCGCTGTGTGATATTTATGATAAATCAGGGTACATATTTAAAATTAAACTTTAAGTATAAGCATGTCGTGCAAGATGTTTGGCAAGTATACAACATAATCACTCAAAATATTTGTATTATTATATTTTTTTTTAAATAATAGATGTCACTAAAAATGTAATATTAAAAAAAAAAAATGAAATAAAATTTTACACATTAAGTAATTTGTCATTTGATTCCCTGTTTTTTAAGCTTTTCCCATTATCAATATGATAAGTTTTTTAAATTAGTTTAGTGCTCTCATTCCATTGAGTAAATTGCTCAGAATTAAGGCAGACTAATATTGTACACAATGCTTAGGCGCACATGAGATTTCTATATAAAATCAATAAAAAAATTTATATTTACGCTTGAACTCCTCTGCCAATGCTAAAGCCAGAGCAACACCACCACCTGCTGCTGTCTTTGCTTTGTTGGCCAAAGGTCTCAATGGTACAGATAAAACAACAGCTTCTGTGCTGGCTGCCCTGCGAGCCCTCAGGATTGAATAAACATTTTCACCACTTACAACCTATTTCAAAATAAAGAACATGTTAGCGAAAGTGAATGATTAAAATGAAAAATAGATGCAATTAATACTTATTATGATCGCACAATGAATAACATCCACAAGCAATTGAAATTTTACTCACTTTTTTGGAAATTGATCTAAAGGGATAAATAACAGAAAAATTTTGGGTGTACGTCTCTAAGCCCATTTTCTTAAATTTTTCAAAGATCCATATACGTTGAGATGAGCTGAAGAACCAAAATAAATAAATGTAATTTTATTTTGAAAAAAGTTGTTGTTTTTTTCATGACATATCCAATCAGAGTAATGTTTACAACCAGAATGTTGATTGCAGCAAAGTGAGTTTTAAAGTAATCATGAGAACTAAATATCAACCAAATGAAAGGATGAAATGATTTGATAGTCTTTCACTCATTAATAAAAATTATGCACCAAAAATGTGTCTTTAATTATTGAAATTATTTTTTTTAGTGAGGTGTAAAAAAATTAAAAAGATTTACCTTGGTTCTTTTTTCATTAGATCTTCCAGCTCAGTTTTATAACTTTCAGCAGATGAAAGAGTTCGAGGTAATTCTGACTCAACAAGACCTAAAAAAAAGTGTCATTCTTATTAGGTTGATAACGCCACAAAGCAATTGTATTTTAATACCATAACTGAATAATTAGAATTTTATTTCAAAGAAGGATCTGTAGCAGTAAGTATCATCGGGATCATATTTATTGTATATATTAGTGGCATTATGTGAAGTTTAAAGATGGGTTTATTATGAAGTTTAATGATAGCTTCATTATTTCATATGGCTTAGCAACGATTGGTTTCTTATTTATTTTAATCATAATCAAAGCATTTTTTACTTCATTTTTTTAACCCTACTAAACTTTTTTTTTTACCCTTGTTATTTAAAATGTTAATGTAATAAAAGTCTTGGCATTACTTTATGCTTGCTATTCCTATCTTTTTTAGTTATTAGGCATAAAAAAAGTACCTGGTAATAGTGCATTTTCAGAGAAATAGGTGGCAGCATTCATAGGCTGATATGCCTGCAAGAGAAATCCTACCAGCCCAACTACATACAACAACACACAGAGCCGGTCACAGTGTTTTACAAGTAATGAAATAAGACGACCTCTCTGTGTTTCATCAGTTAGAATACCCATCCTATGGCATTAAGATACCTGAGGATGTTTTGATATATGAGCTAATATTGTTATTGATTATAAAAAGTTTTCTAATATAAAATAAAATACAGATAATGGCTATTGTGTTGTTTAAAAAAAATGTTCAGGGTGAAGAAATGCTAACATTTTAAACATTAATTCAATGATCTCTTGGGACAGTCAGTGTTGGAATAATAATAATAATACCACATTTTCAGAGCATTCTATTTAGTTAAAGCAATTTTTTTTAATATGTTCATGGGTCAAATATCACCATGGCGAGAATAGTCTTAAGTTGTACAAAAATGTAATTTCAATTATCAATTAAACTAGATCATTTTTGTTTATTCAATGTCGTGTACCATTTTTAAGCTGGGTGGACTTAGGGACATCAATTGAATGCAAAAAAAGTCCCAACACTCACAGGGGCTAAACTCAGAACCTACCAGTTTGCAGTCGATAGCTTTACCACACTACCATCCCATCCCTTCTATTGCGATTATCTTAGAAATAAAAATATTTTTTATTTACTTAATGATGTCATAGGATAAGTTATATGATACCATTATATTGGAATTTTCAACTGTATGTAGTAATCTGAATAGTGTATAGTATATTACTTTACTGTAAAGGTGGGACGGATGGCCGAGTGGTGTAGAAACTCAACTGTCAACCTGAGAGTCCTGGGTTCGATCCTCTGTGAGGCCCATGGAATTTTTCCAGGTGAAATTTGGTGCAAAGTCGTCCCATAAGTGCACCCAGCTTTAAATGGATACCTTAACTTAAGTTGGGGAAGTAAAGGCGGCTGGGCATTGTGCTAACCACACAATCCTTTCATATGCAGAGGTTATAGAAACAGATGAATTCTACACTTCATCTGCCCTGATGGCCCGTTTGGACTAAGGGAACTTTTTTTTTTTTACTTTACTGTAAACCACTATGGGGGGGACGGGGGGTTTGTAGTGCCTTTTTCTTATCTCCTATTTAGTGCCTCACCATATTGAAGTGTGCAGTGGCCACAGAGGCACGATAGGTGACTGAGACGAGACTTACTGGAATTTGAGCATACAGTATAGCCAGCCCTGTAGCGTGAAAATTCTACAGCAGGAGCCAGGTCAATAGCGGGGGGGCCAGGAAATAAATTTTACTATGTGGAGCAAACAAGCAGAGTGAAGCCCCCCCTTGCACGCTACGGGCCTGAGTATAGCTTACATGTAGCCTGCAGAATGACTCATAGGAGTCGACAAACAAATTAAACAAAATCCAGGTAAAATCCAGTTATATACTATATAGAGCCATAGCTAGCTATTGTGGCGCCCTGTGTGAATTACATTTTTTAGAGCCTTATGGCTTACTCCCAATATTGAATATGAAAAGTGCAAAACCATTTAACAGTGCTCTTTTAGCGCCTCTTCTTCATAGTGCCCTACCTACCATACAGTACATATCTAACGGATGAGTTGCAGTTGTTGTAAATATTGTAATATAAAAGCAAGCTGTGAAAAAAAGAAATTATATGAGAAACATAATTGGTTTGTTTGTTAAGCTGATTTTAAAACTGAGTTTAAACAAGCCTAACAGTAACAAGGCATTTTTCTTTTGACAACAACAAAAAAGGCCGGTAATAAAGCTAAGATTGACAGTAACATTAATAAATAATAAATTATCTGATCTCACCAAATTGTTAACAAAATAAGTTAACAACAAGTAATAACTGTTAAATATCTTCGACGGCCTCGAGATATTTTCCAGAGAATCGACAATCTTCAACCTTACGAAACCAATAAAGCCTTAGACTGTTGTTAACAATCAATCATGATCTACATTTCGGTGAATAATAATAATATTATTTTATGTTATATTGTCACTTCCTTTCAATATATACACCTTTTAAATATTAGATATATATGTTATTACATACAAATTGTTATTTTACATAGTATATTTGAAAAAAATAACTTAAATGCATTACTAACATAGTAGTTAATGTGTTACTTTTAAACGAAATATAATTTTAACTAAAATTTTTTTTTTTTACTGTATCAACTGTGTATTTTGTTGTTGATGTTTTTAACTTGAAAGAAGCATGTTATGATAGCAAGTAAAAAATATTATTTTCCAAGATGCCTAAAGAGAAAAAATTTCAGTCATACAAAAAGGATCGTTATTTTAACATGGAGCGTAGCCGTAATCGAAATAATGGGGATGAAAAACCGAAAATTAAACTGGGTGTTATTTCAGAAGAACTGCTCTCATATTATCGAAATGTATCATTATCGCTGGAGAATGGTTTTGACGATAATGACTTAAAAGGTTTGTTGGTGTATACTGTCAATAAATACTGTCAATAAATAAGTAATGATGCGAATGTATTACAGAGAAGGTCAAAGAATTGATATAGCAAGCATAACTGACAGGTGTTAACCCAGTCCAGTGTTTCCCATCCTTTTTTTTTTTGCAGTGCGCCTTTGCTTTGAAGCCCTAAATAACTCGTACTCGGTATGTCCCTTCGGTAACGCACTGGCTCCGGATACGTCTAAGACGTACTACATATTTTTTTTTCGGGATACGTCTAGCAAACTTTGATGTCGTCAGTAAAAAGAATGAATGAGAACTCTTATTTACTGCAGACATTGATGATGTCATTTACTGTTAATAATCGGAGATATATTTTTTGTTCGTGGACCATCAATAGATATTGCTCCACACCCTAATCCTGAAAAAAAAAATGTCTCCCGTATTTATTTTTTCGGGGACCATCAATATTGCTCCACACCCTATCCCTAATCCTGAAAAAAA
The DNA here is from genome assembly GCA_021962125.1 of Bulinus truncatus. Taxonomy (NCBI): domain Eukaryota; kingdom Metazoa; phylum Mollusca; class Gastropoda; family Planorbidae; genus Bulinus; species Bulinus truncatus. Next base: position 1,929,995 of record JAGDYQ010000095.1, read on the forward strand.
AAAATATGTCTCTGAGAGGAATCGAACCCGCATATTGTTAGCCAAAATAGGTCATGGCCAAACGATTAACCCACTCTGCCAGTGCGCCACAGAAACATAGCTACAATTTTAATATATAATCAGAAAAAATATTTCCCGCGAAAAGAAAATAACTTTAAATCATAAGAGTTCATTCTGTTTATTGACGTCATCAAAGTTTGCTAGACGTATCCCAAAAAAAAAAATACGCAGTACATCTTAGACGTTTCCGGAGCCAGTGCGCTTCGGTAATGTTACAATTTAGAGGCAGAAACTAGATATTCAAATGATATTGTGGAAAAGGGAAAGCTGAAATACTGTTGTGTCACATACTGACAATACCCTCAATAAAACCTATATCTAGGACAGTCTAGGTAGTTCATCAGAAAAAGGCCACCCTATACAAGTTTATAGACAGATCAACAAGCAACATTGATATATGAACATAATTCTACAGGTGACTACACAACCAAGTGTCCTTAAATCATTCCAATGGCAAAACTAGTAAAGAAAGTCTACAGGATAGGAGTTAGGTAGAATCTAAGGAAAAAAGCTTTTGGGAATGAAAACTTTTTTAGAAAAAAATCTCTGGGAAAGTGAAATGAAACGAAACTTTTAAAACTATATGCTTAAACTGAAATTTCAAAATGCTCCATAGTGACCAAGTGGGGCCCTAGTTGGGAAATACAGTTAGATTTATAAATTAGAAAATAATTAGATAAAACATGTTCATTCATTAATTATTTCACTCTAAAGAATGTACAGACTCTATATAAATAATAGCAGTCTTGTGTCTGCGTTATAGCAAAAGTAGAAATAAAGAATTCAAAATGGCGTCTCCATTCGATAAATGTTTTTTTTTAATTCTACAGTTTTTAATAGTTTCTGCGGTTTTCAAACAAGTAGCCCAAAGGCCAAAATGTAAAATAATTCCTTTTAAATATTTTTTTTTTCTGTATTTCTACAACATATTGTATCTTTAAATTGTAATTAAATCATGAAAAAATCAAATCTGTCCAAAACAAAAAATAATCTACTAATCAAACCTTAGGTTTTGCAGGGTACAGCTAGTTGATTAATATTAGAAAATAAACATTAATTTTTCTCTTGACTGAAGACTGCTGTAAGATGAAACCTTTTTTTTTTTTTTTTAGAACAGTTCTTAAAAAATGTCTATGATGCATTAAAGGATGATGGGCTCCAAGTGTCTCAGAATCAAACTGTCAGTCGAATCTTGGAATCTCTGTTTTTACACAGTCAACCACTCCACATGATAGAATTCTTCAAGAGTTTGTCCAAAGAGTTAACCATTGTTACTTTTGATCGCTTTGCCAGCCATGTCTTTCAGACCTTGATTAGATACTTGCCTGCAATGTACGAAGTCAAAGAAGAACATGATTCTGAAAATCCAGCATCCTCTCTACAGGTTTTTTTTTCTTTTTTATTGTATCTATTTCATCAGTGCTTTATTTTTTAGTTTTTTTTTTTTTTTGTTATAAAATGGGGCTGTTAATTTCTTTCTTGTTTTTCTATTGCAAATATACAGAAATCAGTTGAGCAATTATGTACATTTATGGAATCACACATGAGGGACATAATGACTCATACTTACGCCAGTCATGTGTTGCGGTCATTTTTAGAAGCTCTAGGTGGTGTTGAAGTCAATGAGGAAGTTATGAGAAGTCGCACATCTCGTACCCAGAGAAAAGGTTGTGATTTTGTTGAACAGATATTTAATTTTTTTCAAGAAATATAATGACAATATAAAATAAATAAAATCTTTTTATTGTTTGCAGCTGATTCATCATCAAAGGTTCTGTTTTCTGGAAAAGCGCTTTCAAAAGATTTTAGCCCTTCATTTGTCAAACTAAAGGACAAAATAATTAAGCTGTGTAATTTTGAAGGTAAGTAATCTTTTCTTATTAATTCAAGCTTTTTAATTTTCCTTGAAGATTCTTATTTTTACTGTTTGACATTTTCACTTTTTAAAGACTTTCAGTTGTTTTTTTTTTTTCACTTGGCTATGGTATATTTTTTAAGCAATTCTTTAATTAATTCTTTAATGTTTCTGTTTTTTTTTTTTTTCATTGGCACTTTTTTTACCAGATCATTTAAAGGATGTCAACTACTGCCCTGTTTTACAGACCGTCCTGTTGATTCTACACAAAACTTCACCCAGTGATTATGACCAACTGTCAAGGAGTATCATTCAAAAGACCTGTATTGTGTCTGTTGGCGATAATATTGACCAAGCAAATGTCTCAGAGAGGTCCTAATTTAAGTCACGTTTAATTTAAGCTAAGTTTTGACACTTTTATAAATTGTACATTGCTTCAAATATATCTTTTTAGATAATGATCATGCAGTAAATTTTACATTGTTTAATGTTTACTGTTTTTGTTGTTGGGAGGACAATCTGGCTTCCATCCAGGTTTAAAATGGTACCTGGCAACTTACATCAGATTAAGCTAATCACACAAAATGCATTTGTGTTAATAAATTTGTTGTTTTCCTTCCATTATATTTAAACTTTTACTGCAAATGTATTTGTACATTATTCTTGAACTTCTAAATTCTTTCCAAAGAAAATCTCTGTAATTTCACATTCTTTTCGTTTTCATGTTCAGCCTGTAAAATACTTCATTGGGGGCAGATTTTTTCCCCCCACTCTCACCACAACCAGAAGTTATAGAATTTCGCTCTATAAATTAGCAAGAGATGGATTTGGAAATTTTTAAAAATGTATTTTGAAGAACTATTTCTTGAACTGAGTAACTTCCCCCATTTTTGATGCCATTTTGGTCAGCAGGCAACGCAGCCTATACAAAAATTTAGAAAAATTTGTGTCTTTCCATGAAAAATCACAATTCTGTGTAGGAAATAGGACATGTACATGAAACAACAGAATTTTTTATTTATTTCTGAATCCATCGCTTTCTAATCTATAGAGTACCATTGTATGTAACTTCCATAACTATGATTTCCATCTGTAATCTTGTAAAGGCTGGTCAGATTCACAAGTTCACCCATTGTTATTTTGTATTTATCACCAGCTCTGGTACTCGTCTTAGAGCAAACCATACTAGATTATCATTACATGTTCTGATCTTTTTCTTTAGCTATGTAAATTTTAAAACCAGACATTTGCTAGGCTCTTTTTTTTTAAATTTATATTCGTAACTCTGTCTAGGGAAAAATCTTAGTAAAATTTATAATTATATTTAACCTGTAATTTCCACTTGGGACAGTTTTTCACTATTAAGCCATCAATATTTTTGCCAAAAATGTTTCAAGAGTGTGACTTAAAATGGCTTCTTACAGGAATAGTTTTTGTATGCTGTAATTTAAAAAAAATGTATTTTACAGGCTACCTCACATTGTTCAGAATGAAATAGGCTCATACCTGATAGAACTGTTGATAACTTTAGCCAGTGAATCGCAGCTTAAAGAACTGTATGATCTTGTTTTCAAAGACAAACTCATTTACTTTGCTGTTCACCCTATAGCTAACTTTGTTCTTCAGAAGTTAATATCGGCCTCTTCTGTACAGCACCTGGTAATAACCTCGCTCTGCTTAATTTGATTTTATGTATGAGAATTTATTTGCAAACACTTACAGTTATAGACATTGCTATCATTGTCATGCTCTTTATCTATATTCAGATTAATGACATAATGAAAACATTGCTGAAGTACCTTGAGGATATTCTGGCAGTTAATCACTTGGGCATTGTCACAAAATTGGCTGAATCTTGTCAAAAGAGCGGATTTGAGCAGAGTGAGTTTTTAAATGTAAGTAGCATTTTTTTCTTTGGTATTATGTATAACACGATGCATTCTGTATTAAAAGTGTTTATACATGTAAATAGTATTTTCATTTTTTTTTTTTTTTGACAACAGACATTAATGTCAGCATTCCATTGTTCTGAACCTGAATCAAGACAAATCAAAGTTGTTCCACTCCTAGCATCTCTTCAGACTTATGAAGTATTTTTTGGAAATGATAAAGACGGTGGTGCTGCATCAGATGAGGTGACTTATTAGCTGTAGCTTGTTTTGCTTTTCTTTTTAATTTTCTACTAATTTTTGAGACCCAATGTATTCTTTCATTTATAATTGTTGAGGCTATGTTTTTTTTTAAAGCTTAAATATTTTAAACATGAATATTTTCATTCTGCAAATTTGATATTTCCTATTTTGACGAAAATCTTTAATATATTTAGTCTCTCATTGAAGATTTTAAACCGTATAATTAATTATAATCTTTCAAGATCATTACAAACAATGTTTAGTTTTTTTGTTTTTTTTAAATTCCATTGAGACCAGTAAATATTTACACTTACATTTTATCGTAAATACAGTCAAACCATGCCTTGATATACAAGCAATGCCTTGCCTTTAAACAAATTATAACTGAGTAAACAAGGGAGTACACGCAGTAGGACTAATAAGTAAAAAGTTTTCTTAGCCCTAAAGGGCTATGGGGCAGAAGAAGTGTTGAATTCATATGACCTTTGCAAATATAGGAATTGTGTGATTAGCACAACGCCCAGCCGCCTTTACTTCCCCAACTATATTCAGGTACCCATTTAAAGCTGGGTGGACTTGTGTGACTTAAACCAACTTTAACTAGGACCTGGAAAATTTTCTTAGATTCTCACCAAGGATCAAACCCAGGACTCTCAGGTCAACAGCGAGCATCTACATCACTCTGCCATCCGTCCCACAGGAGTTATAAGAATCATCTGTTATATATGTTGTGATTTATGTTCTACTCTCCCATGCTCGGTCTTACTCAGTGAGTTTCACTTGTGTATTCAACATCTCTGTAATGATTTTACAGTTTAGTAAAGTGTTGTTGTGATTGTGTAATAGCTGCTGCATCAAACCACATGAAAAAAAAGGTATAATTCCATCACTTTAAATACAAATAAGAAGTGTGTATAAAGTTTTGCAAATATCATACGAGTAAAATGTTCGTAATAGTGTGAGCGATTGATATGTTTAACACAGTCCTATGTTGAATTTCCTAAAAATTCTTACAAAGAAGGCAAAAGCAAGTGTCATTGGATAGATTCCATTTTTATGCTTCACAAAAAGAAACAGATTTTGATTGGCAAACAATTATCATTCATTCTATTAGTAACAGTGAAATTTGTTCTGCACAATGATCAAATTTGATCACATTATATAATTTTTAAAATAAATGTAATAAAAATTTACTTTAAGAGTTCTTTTAGTTTTCTGGAACCAGTCATCTATCTTTTTGTTGATTCTTATGGAGAAACTGTAAATCTAATATTTTTTTATTGTTGTTTTTTTTTTGTCTCAAAGCCATCGAAACATTATTTAAAGTCTTGCAACATTCATGGATCCCTCCTGCTACAACAACTGCTACAGTTCAAGAATACAAAGTTAATTGTGTCCAGTCTTTTAGACTTGTCGCCTGCTGAACTTTCTGTCATCTGCTGTGACAAATTTGGCAGCCACATTATTGACGTTTTCTTCCAAAGCAAAGTGGTTCCAGATAAATCTAAAAATGCTTTCATCAAACATTTGCAGGTCAGTCTTTTTTTTAATAACATTTTAATTTTCAGTCAGGTTAAAATATTTTATTTATTAGTTTATTAATATTCCCAAGATAATAGTAAAAAAAACACATACAAAAAGGAAAAAAAAGATAATGGAGACATTTATATTCTTTAAGAGTCACGGGTCCAGTATTATAGCTTGTGTATGTTTGGTAGTGCTTTGCATGTACTTAGTTTAATCAGCTTATCTTTCGAAATAATTGTGTGTGGCATTAAAACATTTTAATTTATGGGTGCCCTTTATATCAAGGAGGGATGGATTCAGAAATACATTTTTTGCGAAACACCACTTTTTATGAGAAAGTGTTTAACTTTTATTTCTTTTTATATCAGTTAAGAGAATTTTTATTAACACTGAAGGAAATTTGTCCGTCAGTGCAACCTATACAAAATAGTATATAAAAAACAGGAAAAAAATGTATATAACATTTTCAAAATCATTTTCAAACAGAAAAATCATACTCATCATGTACAAAAATTGAAAATGTTTAATAACTAAAATTTTCTCCTAAGAAATGAAATTTAAAATTAATTTATTTCTAATTTCTGAATCCACCTGTCCTTATTATAAAGTGCACCCAAGTTTACATGGTATGTAGCAACATTTAAATTTATATTGCAGGGCACCTACATCAACATTGCTTGTAACAGAAATGGCTCTAGATGTCTGGAAAATATTTGGAAAAGCTGCTCATTAAATCAGAGACAGATGATTGCTGAGGAGCTGTGTAAGGTAAGAGGAGAAAAAAATTTTTTACTCAACTGACCTGTAGCAATACAAAAGATATATAATCATTTATAAAACATGATAGGGGATGGGTGGTTGCACAGTGTGTGAAGTCCCTGAAAGGATGAGATGAAATCTCTCAGATCCTATAAACCACTTTTTGGACGGTTTTTGTGGTGCCCTTCTTTCATCCCCACCATAACCGATAGTGGAATGGCCATGGAGGCACCATGGGAGATACTGCGAGGACTTGAGCCAAGATCAGAAATTTCCTCGCCAGAGATCAAACCAGGTATTTTCAGGTTTACAGTTGAGCGCTTTACCACACGACCATCCGTCCCAGCAGTGTAGAATGCTCGACTGTTGACTGTTCTCAGTGAGAACCTTGTGATTTTTTTAGGTCTGTGTGAAAGTCCCCAAGTCCACCCAGCTTTTAATGGTTACCTGACTTTAATTTTAATTTTCATTAACAGAATCAAGAAAGAATCGAAAGTGATCAGTGGGGTCACTTTCTGTACAACAATTTTGCTTTGTTCAAGTTTACACAACGTAAACAAGAGTGGGTGGAGATTCAGGGTGCCAGCATTAAGAAACAAAGACTGCTTCAGGATGTTCTACGTGGTAATTATCTATTTTTTATGAGAACTGGAATCTTCAGCTGTAATTTATTTGTTATTGTTGCTGCCCATGTAATTTTTATGTGTATTTTTCTTTTTCAAATACTGTATAACAAAATTTTCCTTTCCTGAAAATTTTCTTTTTTGTAACCTTCAGGCGCAGGACCTAAAAAGAAAAATAAAGTTGTTACTCCTAAAAATGTAAGTTAGCTAATTATTTAAAGGATTAGTTTTTTTAAGTGTTTTTTTTTTAAATATAATTGTCTCTTTCAAATACACTTAGTGAGTTTTTCATCATATTTTTTTTTACAATTGAAATAATCAGCATTATAAAAAGGCTTAAATAAAAATTCATCTCATTTATTTTTAAAATAAAAACCAGACATCACTTGGCAGAACAGATGAGTTGATTTTGCTGTCAAATATTATTTGTGCCATTAGTCTAATATTCTCTTTTTATGAATGTATAAAGCATTTAATATTTCTCATCAGGTTGATCATCCAACGATACGAGAGCCAACTGAAAAACAAAAGAGGCAGACAAAGTCTGTAGAACATGTTGAACCACTAGTTCATGAGGAGCAACCAGAAACCACAACTGAAGATTCTTCTAATCAGAATAAGCGGAAAAGGAAAAAGGACAAAAAAAGGGTAATTCGCAATTCTGAACAACAAGACATGTCTGTCTCATCAACTGATCAGAAGGAGCTGGAAGAGGATTCAAGTGGGAAAAAAGCTGTGAAAAATAAACATAAGAAAAAAAAGACAGAACGTTTAACAATTGTTGAGGATGAGGAGAATTTCAAATCCCAAGATAATAGTCAAAAAACACATAAAAAGAAAAAGAAAAAAAATGAATAAGGAGACAAGATTAAGAAAAATTTGAGAAAATAAAGTTATTGAAAAAAGATGAATGTATCAATTTAGTCTGTTTTTTTTTTTTCAGTTTATAATGATTTAAAAATAGAGTGGATTCCACTTAATTGGGACACCGCTTAATTGGGACAGCCGCTTATTTGGGAAAAATCTCAAAGAAACCAAACCAAGAAGCCAATAGTAAATTTGTATGTTTAATTGGGAAAGCCGTTTAATCGGGACAAAAAGCCTCGGTCCTAATGTGTCCCAATTAAGCGGAATTTAATTATTCAATAGCGAAGGAAGTGAAAATGGCTCATAGTTTCAACAAAAGTAGATGTAAATGAAAGGAAAATTTCTGGAGACGTTAACTTGTCACACTAGGGTCAAATTATTGTTTATCATATATATGAAGTCCAGAACTCGTCACTGTAGGATCTAAATTATTGTTATCATACATAAGAAGTCCAGTATTTGTCACTCTAGGGTCTAAATTATTGTTTATCATATACATGAAGTCCATTACTTGTCACACACTCTCTCTGAACCCTCAAGGATTCTGTGAACAAAGACGAGTCTTTAAGGGATCACAAGATAAAATTCCTTGTGTCCCTTAGCATCTCGAGACTTCTTTATAGACCAATAGTCAGCAAGCTACCCAACCAATCCACCAGCCGGGGGCACTCAAAAACAATGTGATCAACTGTGCTTTCATCTTCTCATAGAAGTCATAGAAATTGAGTCACAATATTCTCAAACTAGGCGCATATCGGACAATGCTCCTAGTGAAACTGGGCTATCAGGGCCTATTCTCTCTTCTGGGTCCTTAACCACAAGTCCATCTTGGAAGGACGATCCAAGTCTTGCAAGACATCATTCCCTATCTGACCATTTTCCAAACTCAAGAACCACAGACTTTATTCAAATGCCCTGACCTTGGCCTTCATCAACTAGTCACTAATTTTTAAATGTATGTTTAACCTATCTTGCAAAAGAAGACAGTGTCAAAGAGTGACTGTGTGCTCTGAGGGTTTGTCATGTAGTTTTGAGCACTTGACTGTCAACCTAGTGATCCCAGTTTTGAACGTTTGTATTTTTTCAGGAGCTGGTGACAGTTCACACAAATTTGAATGTGTATCTGACAGAAGGTAGGGGAAATAAAAGTGGCTGACCATTGTTTATCCAAACAATCCCTCACTGTGCTGTGTCTACAGAAACATAAATTCTATACTTTTTCTGTCCTAAAAAGCTCTTTAAAAAACTTTACTATCTTGCTACACAATTCTAGCATCTTGTGATAGTTAAATCTAACCTATTAAACCCATTTAATTTATAACACATATTATCCGCAAGGTATGTCTTAATGTAAATCTGATTCATTTATTTTTTTCACATTTTAAATCTAATTAAATCCATCTTAATTTTACGTATTTTCTTACTAAATATGGACAATTAAAAAAAGGATTTAGTGGAATTGATAATAAAGGTTAAATTCTTGTGGCACAAGTTCAGTCTAGGAATTATTGTACAGAAGGTAATTCTTTCTGTTGCGGTTCCGTTGTTATTGGTTTTTTTTAATTATTATTTATTAATTGGGGAGGAGGGGGGGGGCTGTGAGGAGTTTAATTTTTCTAGCCACAGCCCACAATGAAGGTCAATTTGAGCACTTTCCGGGGGTTTTATTAGGAGGACCCAAGTTTTGAAAGATTAATTAAGGGCCAAAGCTTGCAAGCAGCGACCTCAATAGCATGTCAGTGGCCAGATAATTTAAACTACTAAAACTCTAGACCAAATATAATTCTTATATCCTAACGTGGTTATTACAATGTCCATCCCCCCACCCCAAATTACATTTACATAGGGCCTCGATAAATAATTGTTTATACCTACTGAATTGATTTGAGATTAGTAGCTCATATAGCAGCGGAGTTTACAGAACACTATGTTCGGGCTCGTAAATTTTGTCCCTATAGAGAGTGGCGTTTGTGGCAACAGCCCCACGCTTGGGAGATTTATTTTTAGTTTCTTAACTGTAGCAAAACTAGACGATTGTGTCAGGTCCCGAATATGAAACTCGCCCTGGACACCGCCACTGCCAAGGCCGTCTAGTCGAACGGCCTGACCGTTACCACTTTACAAAGTAGTGCCGAACCTAGGAATTTGGGGGGACCCGGGGGGGGGGGCTGGCCCCTTCATTTTGACAAGAGATAATGTACTTAATATTCAATGTAAAATACAATTTTTGGGAGCCCCCCTCAAGCCGGGGTGCGGGGGGACTTTCGAATTTGGACCATCCCCCCCCCCACCTTAGGTAAGCCTCTGTTACAAGGTTTGCTTTTTTTTTTTACCGAAACCAATTTAGAACTCGTTGAGGCACACAACGTCATAATTTAGTGTGTAAGTGCTCGGTGGGTGTACACTTTGTGTATCGCAGGGCTGGTGTGATGATAACTTTGGGGGCCACCTCACTAAACAATTGAGCTGTCCCCCCAGAGTCCATGCAGCTGACACTAGTAAAGGCCACCGCCGCGACATTGAACTAAAAAAGAAATTTAGAAAAAAACTAGAAACGTATCAACAAAACTTCGACATGATCTACTATAACGAAAGTCGATTCGTGTGTACACATGACAAATTTAAAAAACTGATGATATACGTAATAAATGTAAAATGAATATCATGTTGCTCGGACGTATTTCTAAGGACAGATCCAGGTTCGTCGCCAACACTAGTTGGGCACAACAACGAGACTCAACACACTGTCCCGCGAGAGGTTCACGACCAGACACTGTGGCAAAGAAGATACCCCCCTCCCCAACTGCGGCGTATAGAAAAGCTGTGTGCGGTTGGTAAAAAGCCTCTTTGGCAGTGGCGTAGAGAGCTTAAGTCGCGCCCGGGGCACAATACCTTTTTAGCGCCCGCCCCTCCATTTGAAAACCATATAACATTATGTGTAAAATATACCATTTGGCGCCCCTTTGTGAGAAGCGCCAGGGGTATGATGTCCCCCCTAACTACGTCACTGCTCTTATGTGTGATTTAAGTGTGGTCATTGCTGTGTGAAGAGCAATGTTTATACTCTATTTCTATCATCTATACCAGTGGTTCCCAAAGTGGTCCCTACGGACCCCCAGGGGTCCCCGATATCTTTCAGGGGGTCCGTGAAAGATTAAAATTCATTTGGGGGTCCCTGAACAACTTCAGGGGGTCCGCGCAAGGTTTAATATAAAATTATTTTATCAGCTGTAAGTGAGTTAATATGCACCGTTTTGCACAAACAAGCTTTCGACATTTGGAAGAGGAGAATGTTAGTTTCCAAATATTTCGAAATTGCAAAAAAAGAGATGAAGATTTCCTTGCTTACTGCCAACAATTAACGACTCTTCAAGCAAACCTGAACCAAAGATTTGAAGACATTCTTAGTTTTTATATTCCTAACTGTAGGTTGCGCTTGGACAAACTCAAACCCTAAACACATGTGAATCCGTAGAAATACAGGAGCAGCTTATTGAAATATCACAAATGAGAAACTTAAACCAATGTTTGAACAAGGATACCACAAATTCTGGTTACTAAAATAGAGCCTAATTTTATATCCTGCATTATGGGTTATTGTAGATGACTGCTTTTACGTCTTTCTATTTGGTAGAACATGGATTCAGTGCTGTTATGAACCTCATCGCACAAAAAGAAACCAAGTAGAAATTACTGTTCGTGGGAAATTGCGGCTGCTACTTACAAAAAATTGAGCCAGACATCAATAAACACATAACATCTCATCAAGTTAATCCAAGTCATACATTTTTAAAAATTTATTTAAACATAAATTATAATTTTTATAGATAGTGTATTACTTCAACAATTTTTTTTTTTAATTTGTAATTTTTATGCATTTATGTAGTATTTTAACTTGGGGGTCCGTGGGTAAGTTTTAACTGTAAAAAGGGGTCCATCGGTCCAAAAAGTTTGGGAACCACTGATCTATACAATGTATTATGTATTTACATAATTTTGGTGTGCGAATAGATAGTGAATAAATATAACACTAAATAAAATGGAATTTATTAAATTGAAAACGCAACAAATAAACATCTTCTATTACCTATTGCATACTTTTAACTTCTATTACCTTCAATCACCTATTGCATACTATTAACTTATATCCATCTTCTGTAAACTTCTGTTACATATTGCATACTGTTACTTCTATCCATTTTTCATCACATAAAAAGCATACTATTAATTTCTATCCATCTTCTATCACATTGCATATTTCTATTACCTTCCAATAGACCCCTCAGCCGGCGCCGCGCGCATATTACGCCCCCGAATTTTCGTCCGCCGTAAATCCGCCAAAAAATATGCGGAACGCCGCATTATCCGCCGTATTTTATCTGCCGTTAGATTAACCGTCGTATTACTTAATTTTGCTGCACATGACCTTTGCTGACCATATCAGCTCTGTCTTGAAAAGCTTTTCTGTTGATCACAAAAGGCTGTTCATAACTTGCTGCCATGACGGCGCTGCAAATATGACAAAGACTCCAAAGCAGGCCCGTAGCGTGCGGGGGGGGCAGGGGGCCGCCCCCTGCGTTTTGTCTGCCCCCCCTCTGCTTATTTGTTCTACTTAGTAAAATGTATTACCTGCCCCCCTCGCCTATTGTCTGGCCCCTGCTGTAGAATGCCTGGCCCTGCTGTAGAATTTTCACGCTACGGGGCTGCTTCAAAGCTTTTGAAGGTTGACTCTTGTCAATCTATACTTGACTTGAAAAGAGAGGTTCAAAATACTCTCAAGCGTATTGGTTGAGTTCAGGGGCGAGGCGTGTTGCCGGTCTAACTCTTAGAGAAAAATTGATTGTTGTTATTATAGCTATATACAAAGCACAAACGAGCAAAGATCTGTATATTTGTATAAAGTATTGGACTAATAATATATACGATTTATATATAACTGATGTTATATATATTTATACTTGTAGTCATTTTATTATGAATGATTATGCTAACTATATTCAATACTTAGAAGACCATTTTATAGCTATATAATGGCCCTGTGTGCATTCCAACTATTCCACTCTGAAAATGCACATAAGAAAGATCTGCACTGCATCAAATGCTGATGATGACAAGATACGAATGAACAAGCTGTCAGTTCTCGGCCAGCTTGACCATCGATTTCCTGTAAATGATCACATTAAGCTGCATCAGCTGCTTGATCCAAATTTCAAATCATTGATTCCACGTCAGTAGCAACCACAATTCTGGAGAATGCCATACAGTCAGCAATGGTCCAGTGGATTCATCATGTATAGAGCTGATGTATCGCATTCACAGCTAGTCAGTGAACATGTTTCTGAAGAAACCCGATGTAAGCGATTGCGAATGGAGCTGATGAATGAGCTGAGAATTGAGAAGTCACCTGACGATTGTACTAATAGGGTATTCTATGTTAATTTATTGGCATTGAAACAGTTTTCGTTTTATTTTGCTCTCAATAGACCGCTCATTTTGCAGTAAAATATTTATTGTACTGTAATGAAATGTTTTATAAACTAGCAGTTAGTACTATTGTTTTTTGATTTTTTGAACATTTATTTCAGATGGCAGTGGAAATTATAAACTATTTGACGGCGCCTGTTATTCAGTTTCCTGATGTCCTTGCTTTCTGGCATAGCAGTTTAGCATCATCCTCGTGTCCACAACTTACTCAACTTACTTCACCTATCATCATCATCATCATCATCTGTACCAGTGAAGTGCGTGTGTTCGGTTACTGGTTTGATAAATGAATAGCAAACGATCAAGTCTAACCTGGCACGCCGAGAGGGGGGGGGCAGGGGGGGGTGTCATTACCAGGGGGTCCGCATCTGTAAGGGGCCCGGCCGAGCCGACCATGTCAATTTTTTCACGACTCATTGTTTATTAAGAGGCCCGCAATGATGTCCTGCCCTGGGGCCCTTGATGGCTCTCGGCGCGCCACTGAGTCTAACATCTGATAACTACATCGCGTCTGTTTTAATTATGACAATTAGAAACTGATATTTTAAGTGCTTATCAAGGTATTGAGTGACTGAATGAGTGGAATGCATTCATGCACTGTATTAGTAGGACAGCATACAAAATAGTGTAAAAGTGTTTTATTTCTGAAGTTTTATCAATTCATTATTGTCTAGGCTTCAGCCGAATTTTAGCCAAATATTTCGTAATCAGCCGCAAATGTCAATTTACTCATTTACGGAGAAATCCGGCTAATCCGGATATCCGCCGAAAAATTATGTCAGCCAGCCGAAACTTTAAAAAAAAATCGGCTGGCAGGTCTACCTTCCAAGTATTTTAATTTACAGCAACATATATAAACAAATCCACTAGGCAGCACAACTATATCATTGATATTAAAACTTAATTTACAGTGCCGCTAATCTGCCTAATACATGGGTGGGCAAACTTTTTGAGGTGCCGGCCACACCTGGTTCGCAAATTTGACCGACTGACCCAACCAAGCGTAGAGGGATGGAATGTTGACATTAACTAATATACATGTAATGTAAATGTTGTAACATAAAATGCTAGTGAATATGATCAATATGAATATTAACAAGTATCAATTATAAATTATATTCCTCTTCCCCCAATCAATGTCTATTTGTTTAATCTTACAGATATCAACTACAACCAATCATCCTTACATAACCAAAATTGGAATTCCACAAATTCCATGTGAGCCGTTCCTATGTCTTCGTAGTGCTATACATTTATAAACAACTCAGCTTTAACGCGGAATAAAATTTTACTATCATTTTAAAAGTCATATCTGAACATGTATGTTTTTCACAGATAGTATCATCTTTTGACAGTGAAATGCTTACTTTTCAACGTAAAGAAATCTGGCATGATAAAAAGATGGCGGGAAATAGAACCAACTTGGCATATTTACATCATTACGAAAGAGTATCGCCGCAAAGTGGTCGTCTGCCGTACATCATACAAAAAAATTATTAACATTGTATCTTTAGTAGTTGAGTCCAAGGCCCTTGAATGAGTGCAATTGTTTAATGTCCAATTAAGCAAAAGATTCGCCCAATCAAAGTGAACCGGCAAGTTATATATAACTGCTAACTTAATTAGAAGTTTTATTAGTTTATTTAATGCTAATAATAATATCATAATACGATGGCCATGCTGTCGCCGTTAAACGCCAGTTTTGTTAAATGTTATGTAATTCTGCATAATCGCATTTTTATTACATTGCGATCTTTGTCGTTAAGCATTTTTATAATTACAACTTGTTTGTATTTTAACTCAAGAAAAATGTATGGTGAAGTGGATGTTTTCATAGGCATACCTCCTTCCCATACTATAGCCGAAATACAAACATCTGATACATTTTAATGATAGTCAATATAGACAGTTTGTAGAGCCTTAGCTAGCTGTTGAGGCGCCATATGCAAGTTACCCACCCCCCTTTCATTATGTAAATTAAATCCCTTAACAGCATATGGCATTTTCAAACTACACATCTCATGGTTAATTAGTGTGAATACTAAGATCATTTCCTTTCCTTTATCTTTTGGCAGTTTTGTATGTAGTTTCCTCACACATCTTTATAACACTAAGAATAGGTCTGGAACTTCCAGAATTGTGGATGGTTTCACAATTAAAGCAGTGGTGCTGCCAATAGAGGCGTGAATGGTGCCCGTTAAGAATATATGTATCATATATATCTTGTCACCTAAATATATATTATTGATATAAATCAGCCTTGTGGCTCTCCTAGTTAGAGTGAAACGTTCAATAAGGTAAAAAGGTTCTGCCCCTGTGAACTTCAGGCTAATAAAACAAATGCACCAACCTTGAACCTTTGTTCCTTTAAAGTTATGTGCTTGTGTGCAAAGAATGCGCCCATTTTGTGGACATACATTACAGATGAGCCTGCTAATGTTCCATTTTATATGCTTACATTCAGTTATGTTGCAAAGTTGTGCACAGTGAATATTTTTTGCCTCCTAAAATCGTATCAATTAATTTTTAATGTTTGTGACAGAAATTGAGTATCTGAAAAGATAAAGCTGCAAAAAGACATTCAGCTGGCTGTAACTGTTGCATGTCAAAATTGCTTGAATGATTTCGCTCTCTTTGTCAATCGCAAATTCAGAAGGTAAAATAATGTTTTCTAAACTAAAAAAAAAACACATTTTCCTTCAATATCGGTAGAGTTTTGCGCTGCAATTAATTAAAGAAATTTATGTGGAAGATGATAATTGATGATGTCTAACTTGATTTAAAAACCCCTCAAGTCTGAAAATTTATCCTAAGTATATATTATTTAAAAAAAAAAATATAATGTGTTGATTAACTGCATATAAATTGAACAAAACAAAAACAATTTTTTCTATATATTAGCTTTTTTTTTTTCCTTCTGAAGTTTTCTATTTAGACTTTCTGGGGCCCATTTAGGATAAGATGGTCTTGATTACAGTACTCTAGTAACATATCTAGCTTTTGGTGACTTGAAATTTTCCCCTTTCTGGAACAACACAAAAGAAGTGTCACTTTTGCTAATTAAATTTTCCCTTTTACGATTGTTGATGGTGATCACTTTGATGAGATCATTTGTGGCTAACTATTTTTGTCACCTGCAAAACGAAAAAACGAGCTTGCATTAATTTTATTTAGAAGAAAATTAGTAAGAATATTTCACCATATAAAAACAAAAATAACAAATGTGCAGTCACTGCCTAAGTTTTTATAAGCAAGCCTTTTCCAGTCTTGTCCATATTGAAATTTGTTACCATTTTTTTAACTTTTTAAAGCCAGACAAGCCATACCTACCTCAAAGTTGAATCTCTTTGATTTGAAATGCTTTATTTAGTAAAGTTTTCCATGCCTTTGTGGGCCATCTGGGAAGAATAAATGTTTCTCTAGCCATTGCATATTACAGGATTGTGTTGCTAGCACAAAGCCCAAATGCTTTTTTATTAAGTTCCCTTAGTCCAAACGAGCCTTCAGGGCAGATGAAGTGTAGAATTCATCTGTTTCTATAACCTTGGCATATAAAGGGAGTGTGTGGTTAGCACAACCCCCAGCTGCCTTTACTTCCCCAACTTAAGTCAGGTACCCAGCTTTAAATGGGTATCTGACTTTTAAGTTGGGGGAGTAAAGGCGGCTGGGCATTGTGCTAACCACACAATCCCTTTATATGTCGAGGTTAATGAAATAGATGAATTCTACACTTTATCTGCCCAGAGGAGCCCTTAGGGGTTAAGGGAACTTTACTTAACCGTAACTTGATAATGAATGACACTCTGCACGACTGTTGAACTTCCAGGTCCTGTGTGTAATGGAGGGTTATGAGCCCCTATAGGTGTATAAAAATTAATTTTTATAAGTAATGATTTCAATTACATGTGTAATATAAAATAAGTGGGCACTTGATGAGCCACTGAATAATGTACTGACTGCACCCCCTTATCTTAGGCTGAGACCTTGTACAAGAAATGAACAGGAGGGCTGTAAGCACAGAGGGACAGATAGCAGACTGAGAAGTCTGGGTTTTATCCTTAATGAACCCAGGGATTTTTTCTGGGACTTGGCTTTAAGTTGGTTAAAGTTCCTCAAGTCCACCTAGCCTGACACAAGTATTAAAGGCAGCTGGGCAACACTAACCACACAACTCCTTTATATGGTGTAGTTATAGAAACATGAATTCTATATTCCATCTGCTCTGATGGCCCTTTACAGCAATGGGAACTTTACTTTTTTACTTTGACTGTAAGCACATCTAGCCTTTCTGTCTCAGTATGTTAACACCAGATCCCAAAATGAGCCAGTGGTTTTTCTGCATTTCCACCAAAACCAAGGCTGTGTTGCCCATTAACATTGAGCACTATACTATCTACTGAAGTAAGTGACCTTCCACTACATGCCATACTATCTACCGAAGTAAGTGACCTGCCACTACATGCCCTACTATCTACTGACGAAAATGACCTACCGCTTCATGCTATACTATCTACTGAAGAAAATGACCTGCCGCTTCATGCTGTACTATCTACTGAAGTAAGTGACCTGCCACTACATGCCATACTATCTACTGAAGAAAATGACCTGCCACTACATGCCATACTATCTACTGAAGAAAATTACCTGCCGCTTCATGCCATACTATCTACTGAAGTAAGTGACCTGCTGCTTCATGCTATAATATCTACTGAAGTAAATGACCTGCCACTACATCAGAAAGTTGCCATTGTTTGTGGGTCATGGCAAGGTTCCTGTTGACAGCTTAAATCTTCAGGGTTGGTTGGTTGGTTGGTGGATCTTTAGGTGTCCAGCCTAATTGTTTATTTGACTTTGCTAATTGTCATGGATCAACTGCATCATCCAGTGAACTTTGAGTGATCTACCAATCAGCATCTCTGAGTTGTTAGGTGTGATTTTCATAAATATCCCTATAGTAAGGCTTTAGTCTAGACATGACTGTTTGATCTGGCCCACGCTCCACTCCCCTTTGCCCATATATAAATGTTGTTAAAATTAAATCTCCAACCATCTGCTCTTTTTGGGCCCTAAAGTCTAATGTAGGTACCAACAATTAAAAAAGTTTGCCCATTCCTTGCATTAGACATTTGGGTGTCAGTAATAAACAGTCAGAATTCTTCATTCTTTTTACATCGCCTTGATTTCTAGACTATTAGTTCTTTTTTCTTAGAACTAATCACGCTAACAAGGATACATTAAAAAAAACAATTGAATATAAATATTTGTGCTATCTGTAGATGGAAATATCTTAAATGCAACATCAAAAGTATTTTTTTCCTATACCTTAATTTAGACATCTCTTTATGCTGATTGTTTTTAGGATTTAGAAAAAGTCAAACATTGCTAAATTCTTTTTTTGTTTTCTTTTCATCGTAGTGAATTCATTATAAATCGTTACAATGAATTTAGAATTGCCACCTGGACCATCTTCTGGTTCACCATCGAAGCCTGAATGTCACTTGCTGCCTGATGTCCCTAACGAAGATGCTCATTGTGGTTTGTTTATAGCAAGTACTTTGGCTGATTCGACCAGGTGCCTGTCACCTAGCGTCAGTAGCAGTGTGTCCAATGAAGAGTCAATGGATGGCTCAGTTCTGGATTCAGTCAAAGTTATTACAGATGATATGGTCAAGGAGGAGCAACGCTTGTATAATTCTGGAGTTCAGGAAGAGCAAAAAAGAATCGAAGAAGAAAAAAAAGTCTTGCAGAGAATGAGTTCTGAGTCAAGAGAAGAGAGATATGAAAAGTTGAAGTTCCTTTTGAGCAAAAGCAAAATCTACACTGAATATTTAGTTAATCGAATCAAGCAACAAAAGAGCGAAGAAGAGCAGAGAAGACAGAAGCACAAAGAAGGGAGAGGAGGAAAGAGAAAACAGGATAGTTCAAACTCAAAGTCTAAAAGGCAGAAGAAAAATGAAACTAATGAAGCAGATGAAGAGAAAAGTAATGTAGAAACAGGAACCTTTCATAACAGTATTGAAAATACATCAGATGCTGCAGGCAAAAGTGAAGCTGTTGCTGATGAGCCAGCACTGATTGAGAAAGCTCTAACTTTTGGAGTTGGTGAAGTATTGGATGAAAAACGTTACATAAATGGAGTTGAAGTGCCCTATCTGCAGCCCAAACTAATGATGGGTGGTATTCTTCGGCCATATCAAATTGAAGGTTACAGCTGGTTGAAGGTCATGTATGAAAATGCTGTTAATGGAATTTTGGCAGATGAGATGGGCTTAGGAAAGACTGTTCAATGTATTGCAATACTGTCTCATTTAGTTTACATGGGAGTACCTGGACCATTTTTAGTATGTGCTCCATTGTCTACCATTCCTAACTGGCTTTCTGAATTTCAGCTATTTGCACCAGAAGTACCCACAGTCCTCTTTCACGGCTCAAAAGATGTGAGGTTACAGCTGGGGAAGAGAATCAACAAAAAGCACAAGATTCGTGACAATGTGTTTGTACAACCTGTTGTCATAACATCTTATGAAATGGCCATGTGTGAACGAAAGACACTTGCTAAACATGAGTGGAAGTATCTTATTGTGGATGAGGGCCATCGTATTAAGAATACCCATTGTCGTCTCATTAGAGAACTCAGGATGTATCAATCAACACACAGGCTGTTACTGACTGGTACACCTCTGCAAAACAACCTTTCTGAACTTTGGTCCCTGTTGAATTTTCTCCTGCCAGAAATCTTTGATGATTTGGGGAGCTTTGAGACCTGGTTTGATGTCAGCTGCATGAACGATGCAGGGTCAGATGAAAAAATAGTAAATCAAGAAAGTTCGGACAACATACTCAGCATAATGCATCAGATCCTTTCCCCGTTCATGCTACGACGTCTCAAGTCTGATGTTGACTTCAACATACCCCCTAAAAAAGAGATTATTGTCTACGCCCCTTTAACTCAGAAACAGAAAGAGTTTTACTCTGCAGTTATTGATAAAAGCATTTTGAATTTGCTGAAACCAAAGGAGGAGGTGACTGAAGAGCCTGTTGTACCTGCATGTACGCAGACTGGAAGAGCTAGGCGAAAAACTGTAAAAACAGTGCAGTACAACCTTTTTATGGAAAATGAGGGAGAAAGTAAAAAGCCTAAAAAGTCCAGAGTAAAAAATTCTGAGAAAGAATATGAAGATGATGAAGCAGATCTAGAAAGCTGGGTCCAGGCAGTGTCTAATTCCAACACAAAGTAAGTGGTGACTCTGGTTTTTAATATGTGGTTCTGTTGTACCATTAAATGCCGCTTGAACTTGATCATCTGCTAAATATTTTAATAAGCTATAAATGTATTATACTTTTTTTTTTAGATATAACATTACATTGAATTTAAGCTTGCGCATTTAGGTTTAATTAACTATATAATGGAAATAGTTTTTTCAAATTAATGCAATGGACATAACTAAAATAATTTATAAAACTGAACTCTCACAAAAGAAAATGATATAAATCTAGAAATGTACAAACTCAACAATTACCCAACATTACTTTTTTTTTACATGCTTAATTATTTTCTACCTTTGCTAGGCAAGAAGAGAATAAAGAGGAGAAAGTAAAAACTTCTCAGGTCACAGTGAAGATCTGCGGTGTAATGATGCAGCTGAGAAAATGCTGCAACCACCCTTATCTTCTGGAACATCCTATTGACCCCAAAACTGGGGATCTTGTTTTAAATGAAAGTATTGTTTCATCTTCTGGAAAGATGTGTATTCTTGATCAGATGTTGGCGGAATTAAAAAAAAGAGGACACAGGGTAAGAGTTTTGATGATTAAAAAAAAGAGGACACAGGGTAAGAGTTTTGATGATTAAAAAAAGAGGACACAGGGTAAGAGTTTTGATGATTAAAAAAAAAAAATTCAGTCTTTGTTGCTCATTCCTTCTTTTGCCAGCTCTTTGCAGTGTTAAATATGATAATTTATTCTTTTAAAAATATCTATGGACAAGGCACTGTTTCTTTGACTCTTAAGCACAAAATTTAATTACTTTCAGGTACTTTTATTTAGCCAGATGACTAGAATGCTGGATCTTATAGAAGATTTTTGTCATTTGCGGGGCTACAAATATTGCAGATTAGACGGAAGCACTAATATAGATGACCGAAAAGAGAATGTAAGTTACACTAACAATGAGTGGTGATCTTGACATTTTTAGAAATGTGTCGACATTCAGCTTCTTGAGTGAGCTTGTCTCTGTATTTCCCCTCACATTATTAATCTGACATCCCCCAGATGATTGAGTTCAACAAGCCTAACTCAGACAAGTTTATCTTCCTGCTTAGTACCAGAGCTGGTGGACTTGGAATAAATCTTACCGCTGCAGACACAGTCATTATCTATGACAGTGATTGGGTGAGTATTTCATTAAATCTACAATGATTAAACATAATTTTTTTAAAGCTATTTTAAAGCTTTGATTGCCATATTGATTATGGTCTGTTTTTTTTTTTTCAAATGAGAAATATTTTTGTCATTTTAAAATATTTGACTGTGTACTTTTTTTTAAAAGGATATATGAAATTACCATTTGATAGGATTTGACTCACCAAAGACTTTTTTTTTCTTCAGAATCCCCAGTGCGACCTTCAGGCACAGGATCGCTGCCATCGCATTGGTCAAAATAAGCCGGTGATTGTTTACAGATTTGTTGCAGCAAACACCATTGATGAAAAAATTATTGAAAGAGCTGCGGCTAAAAGAAAGTTGGAGAAAATTATTATCCATAAAGGTTAGACATTCATCTTTTACACATTATGTGCGCATATACACATAAACATGTTTATTCTTTTTAGCTAAATATACAAAGCAATAAAAAAGTACTGTATATACTCGCATTTAACCTGACCGCCTAAAACTGCTTTAAAATGGCCAGTTTTTGCAAAAACCTGCATATAAGCTGACCATACAATTGTTCAGCACACTCCGTAACCAAGGCTGGGGCTAGCGGTGACGCCAAGGTGATCGGCACTGAAGCTGTTAATGACAAGAATGAAAAAACTAAAAATTATTGAATACTGGTTGAAAGATTTTCTACTCAGTACAGTACAGTCAAGGGACAGGTTTCTGTCATTACTCAGGGTGCTGCATTTTTCAGACAATGGTGTTGAAACCAATGGAGATAGACTATTTAAATAAAGAAATGTTGTAGACTCATTATGTTCATCATTTAGAGCTTCATTCTCTCCTTACCGAGATATTGTTATTGACGAGTCACTACTTCTATTCAAGGGCAGGTTGTCTTTTAAACAGTACATTCCTTCAAAAAGAAGTAGATTTGGAATTAAAACATTTGTTATGTGTTACTGCAAAACTGGATATGTTCTGGACTTTATCGTCTACACAGGAGCAGAAAGTGACTTGACTTGAGTATGGATTAGGCAAATAAGCCGACATAGTAACTACACTTATGGCTCCTTAAATTTGACAAGGCCATACATTGTTTGTAGACAACTGGTACAGTAGCCCAGAACTGTTCATGTGGCTGCATGACCAAGACACAAATGCATGTGGAACTATCAGAAAAAATCGAAAGAATATGCCTACAATTAAATGCAAATTGAAAAAAAGAGAGATTTCTCATAGGTCAAGAGACACATTACTCACCATTACTCGCCATCAAATGGTGTGACAAACGTGAAGTTTGGATGCTAACCACATGCCATAGTGCAGAAACTTGAAACCGACAAAAAAAGACTGGAAAAGTGGTGAGCCAACAGTAAAGCCTAAATTTGTTGTTAATTACAACAAATGTATGGGATTGGTGGATAAAACTGATATGCTTCTCAGCTCAGTGGAATCAATGAGAAAAACTATCAAGTGGTATAAAAAACTGTTTTTTCATTTATTGGATATTGCTATTCTAAATTCTCACTCTTTATTCAAGTCAGTGACTGAACAAAACATTCCATCGGCAGACTTTCATTTAACTTTGATAAAAGAAATACTCGTTAAACATTCCACCAACAGAAGAACCAACTGTGGAGGGCATAAAAGCATTGATCTGCCATTACGATTAGTCCAGAGACATTTTCCGTCAACTATTCAGCTAAAAACACAAAACAAAAAGGGGCTTACTACAAGGTGTGTCGTGTGCGCTTATCAGAAAACTCGCAAAGAATCCAGATACATGTGCAAGGCATGTGACGTACCTTTGTGTGTCACACCTTGCTTTGAAGTATTTTATACCAAAAATGTTTTTAAACTGCATTGAAATAATGTTTATATGCTTATTATTTTTTTCTCAAAATAAAATCACATTTTACCTTTACTTATGATTTTTTAATGACTTGAATCATGGAATGACAATTTAAATAATCACATAGCATACAAAATTACACTCATTATAATTAACAACAATGTTATGCAAATGATGTGTATGGCTTACTGCATGAAGATCATTTGTTATTTAGGGGTATTTGTTTTGTCCCAGTTGCGGCTGCTAAGTTATTTTATTAAAAAAATGTCAATACAGAAAAAACATCAAAATCATAAATTATTTGTTTAACAAGGTTTATATAGCATGACTATGATTATTACTTTCTCTCTCTATTTTATTATCTATCTATCTATCTCTTCTACATGTTAGCATCGCTCCTCCCAAACACCCTGAAACGTTGATAATTATACAGACAGTGATACTACCCAACCCCATTATTTGCTGGCCACTCCCATCACACTTCACCTAAACGGCTTAAGTGCAATTACGATAGAGTCAGGCGAGAGCAAGTGACAATACACGCTAAAAAAAATCATGTCAGACAAGTATTATGAAAAGCGGTAAATTATAAAAAAAAAAGATTTATTATAAATTGTGAAAACAACAACAACAAAAACAAAATGACCAATCTTGAACGTACTATAAAAAGTCAAAGCAAAAGTATTAAAAAAAAGAATTTTGATAAAATATTCTGGGTACACTAAAAATGACCAACACCGTTGGTGTCATGGGAGTCACCTGAGGTCGGAAAAATAACTCAGCACAGGTAGAAAGTTTTGTATTTCAGAGCTTAGCACTGGGAAAGACAGCAAATTTAGAGAGCTTAGCATC
>JAGDYQ010000095.1:1954887-1970248 GCA_021962125.1 Bulinus truncatus
AAAGTTATAATTTACAATTCTTTCCAAAGTTTTTTTAAAGAGCCACTCAAATTATTCTTTCAATATTATGGGTATTTGATTAGGAATATGCATATAAAAAATAAAATCTTATTATTATTTGCGCATAGAACTGGAAGGCATGGCAATTTGACATCGAAAGAGTCGCAACTTGACATCGAAATATTTCGCATGCGGCTTACAGAGCTTGCACAGGTTATGACCCCTGGTATAAATGAACTTCTGGAGCCTTTTTTTATAGCTTTATGCGCTATTTAAATACATTATGTTAACTTTGCCAACAAAAGCCATAGTGAAATCTATTTTATTAATATGCAGTATAAGAAAATGGTAAAACATCTGTTTGTATTTTTTTCAGTCTTTCGTTTTCGTACTAGGTACAACACTAAATTTTAACGCTAAGAAGTAACAAATAAATAATAAAAATACATTAAAAATCGACTTAAAAAAAACAACAACAACTTTGATTGAAATGAACTACAAGTATAAAAATAATTCTTTGGGCATATATCATATATATATTTATACACATTATATTATTTAATTAAAATGTGCGTTGAGAGCCAGTTCGTATTTGTATTTTGAGATGACAACATTTAAAGGACTTAGCATGTCTTCAAATTCCACTTAACTAAATGAAACAATGTATACTGAAAGTGATATACCAGCATGCTCTAGTCTTCGATAAATTGCTAGGTAAATAAATGAAATAATTGATCTAAATAGGCGCTCAAGCACATTTTTTTCCTAAGGAGTTGTGTTCTTTTTTTCACTTGGTAAATTTTGATAGAAGTCTTAAAAATGTGTTTTTATCTAAGTGTCTTTTTTTAATCTAAGCTCATGCACTGTAAACGTATGTGTGTGTGTGTGTGTGTATATATATATATATATATATATATATATATATATATATATAATTTTAACGAAAGTATAATGACGTAAAAGATATTTTATTTCGTCTCCTTTTCGTTCAGTAGAAACTGTTTAACAGTAAAGAAAACAAGCAGACGACATGGTAAAAAAAACAACAACAATGCACAAATGAAAGTGTCAGTTAAAAAAGTCAATCTATATTCAAAACTCAATTCCCTTAAAAATAAATAAATAACATAAATAAAAAAAACATGAATATTTCTCATTTTAACTTAATGAATAATAAATTACGTTTGTTGATAACACCATAACGAAAAATTCGGCCGATAAATCCCGAGTCTATGTAAAAAGAAAGTACTTAGACGAGGAAACAATGGTGGATGAGTCGGGGGGGGTAATTTTCGGCTAAATGCAAAAAAAAAATTACATTGTACATACGTTAATAAATGAAATTGGATAAATAAAGTTTAAGCTATAAAAGAATTTTTTTAAAATACGATTTATATTTTGAAACAGTGAATGTGCAAGTCACAAATACAATTATTTCATGAATCAAATTTGATAAACTGTGTACAATGAAGAGAAATGTTCCTTTTTTTTTTTGTTTTTTTCAAAGTAGCTACCCCCGGACCATCTGACTTTCTTACCGCTGCTCTTCATTGGATATTAAGTGCCATCATGGCTCTGCATACGGGCATGGTAAGGGGTGGGGGTGAATTGCCTTGCGTCTACTGATCAGCATCGCAAGCAAACATATGGAAGAGCAGCAACATATTTAATAGCATTTATTCCCAATCGCCGTAATGTATGCCATTGTCAATAAACAATTATGCATCCAGACTGGCGGTGCACTGACTGAATGATAACCACATGATAACATACACTATAGAGAAACATACACTAGTAGAGAAACATACCCTAAAGAGAAACATACACTACAGAGAAACATACAATGTAGATAAACAAGACAATGAAGAGAAACAAAAAAAACTGAATAATTTTTTCTCTAGATTTCAAAATGAAAATATGCTCATGTAAAATATAACATTTAATAAAGACCTTTGTTCAACTCTGCTAAATCTGGAATAAAATTTGGTAACGTCTTTCGCCGTGATCCCGTGAACGATATGGACTTAACGAGTTTCTTAGTTCAGCAATCTATTGTACCACTTATTGGATATTTCCAGAATTTGGCAGGAGTTTGCGAAGTTGATTTATAGAAGATGCTTTGTGTTGCATTTACAGAGCCTGGCCGTCTTTTTGTGTTTAAAACTTCAATTCTTTAGCAGCTTTTTCAGAAAGTATTTTTTTCAAATCTAAAGTCAACGATATAGCAACTAAACGGATCCACAACAAGTTAAAATTAAAACTTTTCAAATCTTCAAAACTGTTCAAATTTTAGCTTATATTTTAAAACAAGCAATTAAGCCTGTTCCATTCTGGACACAGGACGTGTTAGAGCATTTTCGTATTATGTATCAGTACGTATGCTATCTTTCAGTAAATATTTGTAAATTTTGTAAATGTTTATAAATTCAATTGTGTAATGCATATATCTGAAAAAAGATATTAAAAAGACGTTTTCTTATATTTGAAAACAAAATTATTTTCTCTTAAATCTAACTACAAGTGGTTTGTGGTTACTGAAAAAGGACTCATAATTGAAAATATTCGAAATTATAATCATTAAATCGTCCGAAAACTCCGTCAATTGTTGCATATCTCTGATACTTTCAATTAAACTCAGAACACAAGCTTACTATTTCATTTGATGAGTTTCTTAATAAATCTTGGTGAAACTACGTGCTGCAGTATTTCGCACCAAATGAACGTACAAGGTGTATATATAATATATAAGCCCCTTAGGAGCCCTGAAGCCCGGCCCTCAGAGGTCCTGTCGCGAAATGAACTTTTGATGTACACATGGCAGGCCAAGACCTACAAAATGATATATACATCATGGGTCTAGGACTTATAGTTGCTGAGAATGGGCGCTCCTTTGTTAATATAGCTTATATAGTAAAAAACGGTACTAAGCCCCCTTTTACGGCCATCAGAGGTCAGATCGCGAAATGGAAAAAAGTCATTTCTTGGCAGGCCAAGACTTACAAAATGATATATACATCATGGGTCTAGGACTTATGGTTGTTGAGATCTTGGGTCTAGGACTTATGGTTGTTGAGATCTAGGGTGATGACAGACAGACAGACAGACAAAACGGGGACAATAGAGCATTTTTTTTCGAAAATGCTCTAAAAATCTTTTTTTTTTTTACCCAAATGTTTACTTTGTGTTTAGTCCGGAATTATCTTCTTCCTCATGTATCATTTACAAAAAAAAAAAAAAAGCTGAATTTAAGTTTCAAAACTAAAAAACACTTTGTGAGAAATCAATGATAATTCCTCCACCCCCCCCTTTCCTTGTATGGCTAAATAAAAAGTGATTTCAAGTGTTCTAGAATGACTGTAAGGAACATTAAGTCAGACAGCCAAGGCTATATTTTCTGTTCTAAATATATTTTTTTCCCTACTTTAACTTTATGCAAAAAATTATGATAGGATTCAAGAGTTCTATCAGAAGCGATTTAGAATATTGTAAGTTGGCAGCTATCATAGGCTTATTGCTTCCTTCACACTTACTTCTACAGTACATCGAGGACGAAGATAGAAACAACCTGATTGTCTGTAACTCGTCCAAAGCTATACCAAAATGATGTACACTTTCTCAAACATTTTTGGTTACTATTGGCGCTGATACCACGCTCGTACTTGGCGCGTACTTTGGGAGGTTGAAGCCCAATGTCGACACCCTTTGCAGACACTGCAGGGAAGTGGAGGAAACCGTAGATCATTTGCTTCGAGTGCTCCCGGACTGGCGGACCACAGGGTGGACCAGTCCGGAAGCTTGCTGGCCATTGGGCTCTATGGCAGTCTCCAGATGTTGAGAGACACAGCGAGTCTGTTCTCACGGGCTCTAAGAGACTAAGTCTCAGCCCGCAGATTACTGAGAGAGTTCAAAGAGAGAGAATGCCACACCCCGTTAAAAGGCTATGCAGTTGTTGTATTTTATTATTATTATTATCCAAAAGTCTAACCACTAGAAGACTCTGACTTAAGGCGAAAGCAGTATATTTGTGATAATTTAGAATTTAAATAAAAAAATACCGAAATATCAGGGCATAAAATTAAATAGACATAAACAATATTGACTTAATCAGCTCCATAAGTTTAGATGGGAAAAAAAAAGTTTTCAAAATAAGTAGAAAAAAAAAAAGAAATAATTTAAAAATCCTTTGAGAGCAATAGAGCCGCACTCGACCAACCCTTAACTATTACGACAATACAATCTGCCAAAGGGAGATAGTGAATGTATGATTTACTTTTATCAAACTAGGGTTATCTTAATCCAAGTCTCATCCCAACCATCGACCAATCAAAATTCTAAAACCCGACAAGATTCTATTTTTAGTTCATTAAGTAATATATTTTAAGTGCGGTAAACATTCGGGTCATGTGCACATATGGTGTTATAATAAATGTCACAAGTCATTTCCAATGGAATGCCAGCAATCAACATGTAATTAACTTATCCAATGTTATTGTTTTTTTCCTCTTCTGATGTGAATCATGTTAAACAGACATGTAATTTTGCAACTGGGGTTATTGCATCCGCCGTACAACCCTCAAGTCTTGAGTTCGAGCCGCTAATCCTAATACACACCCCCTCCCCCTACCTCACCTCCCCTACAAAACAACGATTATCTCAGCTAACCACAACAGCGGATTGAACGCACACGCGCAAACATCAACAAACTACCAAGTTTACCAAAAAAAACCGACAAGATGTTTTGACCTTATCTACACATCCATCTCCAACAACCTGTTACCTTCGCCTCCCAGTTGCAGTGGAGGGGCGGCGGGGGGGGGGGGGGAACGTAACGTCCAAACTTTGTCCAGAAGCCCTTCAGATAAAGGCAACAACATCCGTTGGATGATTACTTCCAAACGTACCACATCGGGAGGGGAGGGAGGGGGGGGGGCACGAATTCAAAAAGGGGTGAGAGAGAGAGAGAGAGAGAGAGAGAGAGAGGAGATATACCTGTGACCAACACAATGACCAACAGGGATCACCCAGCTCCGGGATGATCCGCGCCTCCCTCCCCCACCCCCCCCCGTGACATACCTTGAAACCACAACAAGGCATAATCCACGGTTCATTCCGGATCGCCATTGGGTAACGGGGTGTAACTTCAAAAAGAGAGGTATTCCGTCTCCTCCCTCATACTAGTGATAAACTGAGGGGGTAGGAGGGGGAGGAGGGGGACTTTGATCGTGAAGATGATGGCGGTGTACAAGACCAATACAACCAAAAACAAGAGACTTACAACAAGTCAAGTTTGGTTCATAAGCTGGTAGCTCCTGTGATTTCGGTGCTATCCGGATAAGTTGTTTTATCTCTTGATGTCCCCCCAGCCTGTAACTTTGGGACAAACTTTTTTCTTTTATTAGTTCCATTTATACGTTGCCCCCAATCTTTCAGAATAACAGAGCTACCTTTGCCGGCGATGTTCCTGTTTTCACCGTCCTCTTCAGTTAAACAAACAAACAACGTTCAAATTGAAAGTAGATTCTTACAGGTTGGGAAGTAGTGTAGTAGTGACCCAGCACTAGACATGTACCGTTTCCAAATAAATTAGACTACCTGATAACACGCTGGCTAAAAAAGAGAACTGCACTGGTGCCGATAGACACTCCGAAAGATAATAATAATAATAATCTATATAAACAATAGCGGTGTGGGTTCTGCGTTAAATCGAAAGAAAAGAATTAATACAACAGTATTCCAGTTTAAAATCGTCAAACGTAAACAATAGTAATAAAAATCATTAAAAAGATCGAATCTGTCCGAAACCAAAAATGACCTAGTTTACTGATCAAACCTAAGGGAATATAACTCTATGCAAAGGTTTTTGCAGGGTACAACTAGTAATAATAATAACAATAAACAAAAAAAAAAAGATATTAACCCCGTACCCTGAAGATAAACAATACATAGTGTTGTACTTAAATATGCCTGGTATTAGACTTTTAGAATGTTCTTTAGTTGTTTTTTTTAAAGTAAATATGTTATCTATAAACAAATGAAATGCCAGTGGGAGACAGTTGATGTATGCAACTATGCATACGTTTTGTCCATGGCTTAGCAAGATCTCATTTATCAAAATCAGAGTTCATTAAAATTTATTGTCAATATAAAAAAAAACATTTAGTTATACTTGTAATTTACATTTAGTTATACTTGTAATTTACATTTAGTTATACTTGTAATTTACATTTAGTTACACTTATAATTTACATTTAGTTATAATTTACATTTAGTTATAATTTACATTTAGTTATACTTATAATTTACATTTAGTTATACTTGTAATTTACATTTAGTTATACTTGTAATTAACATTTAGTTATACTTGTAATTTACATTTAGTTATAGGCCTACATTTGTACTTATAATTTACGCTAATAAAAGTACCCGATACATGGCCGCATTATTACAGCCAATTAGTTGGTGTGAACTATAATATTGTGCACGTCGTCGACACAACGTAATAATGGGCGCAGGGTGAGGGGGGCCTGACAGGAGAAATTATTGAATGAGGAGAGAGATTGATGTATATGTATAACAGAAAATGTAGCACTGTTATTATTTATATAGGTTGAAAAAAAAACAACAACAATTGTTTACTGTATACATGAGACGTTGAGAAAGTAAACTGGTTAACAGACTGCCTAGCAGGTGGTTATCGGGAGTCATCTCGATGTAAAGGGTTGCCTGGTTGTCATGGAGGATCTTTACCTGGTGACGGTGAGATACGCCCTTCAACCACCATAGATTTCGGTCAACGATTCATAAAAATCACCATTTCACTTTGGATTACAATCTTTTTTTTTTTCTGCAACATGCATTACCAATAGTCACCTTTTAAAAAAAAAATCGCCGATAAAATTTGATTATACTGGTTACACCATACTCAAAAATAAACAGATATTTTCATAATTAATTCAGACGAAAGGAAAACATTATAAAGCCACTATTGTGTCTCAGTCGATACAGCACACCTTTTGTGGTTACCGCACCCCCCCCCCCACCCCACCCCACCCTCGGGGCGCCGCTGATACTTTCTAAAGATAGCACGATGGATGAGTTTTGATTTGGGCGTTAACTCATTAAAAGACAATAAAGCAGAGTAGCTGTTCTTGTTTCTAGATCAAACGAAGCAATTAAATCCTCATAAACCGGAGAGTTACCAAAACGAAAAAAAAAAATACCCGTTGAAGATATGGGAGTAGAGACAATAAGTGTTTGGGGGGGGAGGGCACGAATGTTGAATTAGCATACCAAGGACTTTTTTTTTTTGAATGCCCTCTTGAATAATAAAAATTTGTAACCATAATTTGGTGTGCGTGTGGGGCGGGGGTCGGTTCAGGGTCTATTATCTTTTTTTGATTTCAGGACCGTAGACCACCACAACGATTCCGCAGAATACAGCGGACCCGCAGACAACCGGAACAGTCCGCTTCATAGACCACCACAACAGTTCTACAGCATACCATGGCGACCGCAGATCACCACAACAGTTCAGCAGCTTACTATGTCGACCGCAGACCACCACAACAGTTCAGCAGCATATTATGTCGACCGCAGACCACCACAACAGTTCAGCAGCATACTATGTCGACCCGCAGACCACCACAACAGTTCAGCAGCATACTATGTCGACCGCAGACCACCACAACAGTTCAGCAGCATACTATGTCGACCGCAGACCACCACAACAGTTCAGCAGCATACTATGTCGACCGCAGACCACAACAACAGTTCAGCAGCATACTCAGCCGACTCTTACAGTAGATGACGCCCAATAAACTCAGCCGACTCTCTACAGTAGATGACGCCCCATAAACTCAGCCGACTCTTACAGTAGATGACGCCCCGTAAACTCAGCCGACTCTTACAGTAGATGACGCTCCATAAACTCAGCCGACTCTTACAGTAGGTGACGCCCAATAAACTCAGCCGACTCTTACGGTAGATGACGCCCCATAAACTCAGCCGACTCTTACAGTAGATGACGCCCCGTAAACTCAGCCGACTCTTACAGTAGATGACGCCCCATAAACTCAGCCGACTCTTACAGTAGATGACGCCCCATAAACTAAGCCGACTCTTACATTAGATGACGCCCCATAAACACAGCCGACTCTTACAGTAGATTACGCCCCATAACTCAGCCGACTCTTATAGTAGATGACGCCCCATAAACTCAGCCGACTCTTACAGTAGATGACGCCCAATAAACTCAGCCGACTCTTACAGTAGATGACGCCCCGTAAACTCAGCCGACTCTTACAGTAGATGACGCCCCATAAACTCAGCCGACTCTTACAGTAGGTGACGCCCCATAAACTCAGCCGACTCTTACAGTAGGTGACGCCCCATAAACTCAGCCGACTCTTACAGTAGATGACGCCCAATAAACACAACCGACTCCTACAGTAGATGACGCCCCGTAAACTCAGCCGACTCTTACAGTAGATGACGCCCAATAAACAGCCGACTCTTACAGTAGATGACGCCCCATAAACTCAGCCGACTCTTACAGTAGATGACGCCCCATACTCAGCCGACTCTTACAGTAGATGAAGCCCCGTAAACTCAGCCGACTCTTACGGTAGATGACGACCCATAAACTCAGCCGACTCTTACAGTAGATGATGCCCCGTAAACTCAGCCGACTCTTACAGTAGATGACGCCTCGTAAACTCAGCCGACTCTTACAGTAGATGACGCCCAATAAACTCAGCCGACTCTTACTGTAGATGACGCCCAATAAACTCAGCCGACACGTACAGTAGATGACGCCCAATAAACTCAGCCGACTCTTACAGTTGGTGACGTCCCACGAGGCCGACACTTATGTTGGTAAAACTACACATACTCAGGTGGTTAAATTGGAGAAACTTAAAAGTCGTCGAAAAAATTATAGACCTAGCCTGTACACAGAGTCAGAGGCCTTCTTATGGTTGGGTGACCGGGGTGATACACCAAGGGGGCTCCACAGGTACCTTAGACCACAACAGCTACTACAGCTACACGCGTCATCGGTAACACACACATTTTTAACAACATCAGACCCACCCTCCTCCACCCCACCTCCATATAATCAATCGAGGATGTGATTTAAAAAAAAAAAGAAATCTTTCTGCGTGTTAAAAATGTATGTCTTGAACTAACGTCTCTCTCCAACAAGGCGATATCGACACAACATCTTCGGAGTTATCAGGGCCACTTGGTAAAATAATTTCTGTTCACTATCAAACCTATCGAGCCATACAAGGCTGAAAGGAAACCGGGGAGGGGGGGGGGAAAGGGGGGAGTAAGACAACCGACGGCCATCTTTGTTGATTTAAGCACGACCGAGAGTGTGACTTTATCAGGGAAGGGGGGGGGGGAGGAGAGACAGAGGCGGCAATCACAGAGTTTTGTATCTGAGTGGGCGAGGGAGGGAGGGGGGGGGCGGGGATCATTGAGGTCGAGGGTCATCAAGTTAGATCACGTGCACTCAATCAGCGATGAGGAAACAAAACAAACAACAGGGTAAAGACACACACACACACACACACATATACTTTTCACGTGAAGACTTCATAATAGTATCCGGCACACACACACACACACGCCCACAACACACACACACACACAACACAATACAGCGTGATATGAAATTAGGAGGAATATTAGGGGAAAAAAAGGGGGTCACATTCCGTCAGTGAACCGGTGGACATAGTCGCGTGACGAGCTTTTCTGGCACCCGCGACCCGAGGGTGGGGGTGGAGAAGGGCAGCTAATTTTGGGCCCTATAAGAGTCCCCTACATGCATGGGTCCCTACAGGCATGGGCCACTGATATTTGTTTGGGTTGCAACCACCTTGCTGTGGCACACATGGGACAGACTTAAACCCCGCCCCCCCCAACACCAAATAATATTTACTTGATTATAAAAGCCGCTCACGGCTGGAGGAAAAAGTTTAGCGCCTCTGGGGGTGGGGGGGGGGAGGGAGAGGGGGGTGTAACGCCCCACAGCACGACGTCCTAGTCGTCGCCACTGGATGGACAGACCATTACAAAAAAAAAAAAGATGAGCAGACATGATTATTACCCGCAAAATCGCCATTTCCATCTGTCAACTGTTGCAGCCACGCCGAGAAGTGGATTAGTCGAAAGATAGGCGTCAAACGGTGATAAAGGCAGATATTAAAGGCAAAACCTATATAACAATCTGATGACTACACGCGATAATGAAAACTTGTAATACGTTAACACACACACACACACACACACAGGACTGTGAGTAGAAGAGAGGTAGAGAGACAGTGAGAGAGAGAATGAAAAGTGGGGAGAGGGGGTTGGAGGGTGTTGAGCCGATTGGCGGTGGTCTATAAGTAGGCCTATGGCAAGGTCGTCGTAATACTGCCAAGGCCATGAGCCCTCGTGCAAGGGGTAAGTAGGTGGGGGGGGGTATACATATAAACATCAAAGCTTTATGAATATGTTATTTCCGCAATGAAAAGTGGATGGATGGATGGATGGATGGATGGAAAGACAACGCCCCTTTCATGGAGGCTCTTCACTGCCACAGTTAGAGACAGACGATAGATATAACAATTGATGGCATAAAGATGAATAACATAAGGGAAAGACATAAATATATAACTAGAGATAAATGGCTTAAAGTAAGACATAGTGATAAATGGCATAAAGTTAACAGACAAAAAGATATATATGATAAATTAGATAGGTTGATAGATACACGCGAATAGGTAGAATAAAAACTAGATAGCCAGAGTATTAGTAGATAAACAGACTGATAGACTAAATGACTTATTTATTGATTGGGGTGGGAATCAGAAATGGAACAAGAAAGAGGCGAAAGTTACGTCAAAGGTTTATTACAAGTATTAAGAAAAAATCTTTTTGTTAATATTTTATTAATTGAAGAACAAAGGGAGGTAACTGTACAAATACTACAATGGCACTTTATTAAAGAAAAAAGATTATCCAGCATGGATAAAGAATGTGGACTGTTGATACGTATTATTCAGTGAATTACATGGGAAAGTTCCGTACTTACTAGGTAGGGCGGTAGGTCTGCGACGCCTGGTGCCACCACTGTCCGAATCTGGTGAAGGGAAAGAAAGAAAAAAAAGTGAATGTATTAGTTGACAATGTGTGAATCAGGTCGTTCTTAGTGGATAAGGAAACTAGGCGGGTTCTTAGGACCCCCTGCTCCAAAAAAAAAAAGCCCCCACCCCCACCCCACCAAGTCTATTGTTTCGCCGTATCTTAATATAAGTTTAAGTACTATCTGTTGTTATACAAACAATGCCATTTATCTGTTGTTATATAAACAACTGTCAGTTATCTGTGGTTATATCAACAACTGTCAGTTATCTGTGGTTATATCAACAGCTGCCAGTTATCTGTGGTTATATCAACAATAGCCAGTTATCTATTGTTATATCATCAATTACCAGTTATCTGTTGTTATATAAACAATTGCCAGTTATCTGTTGTTATATAAACAACTGCCAGTTATCTGTTGTTATATCAACAATTGCCAGTTTTCTGAACGATTATTCCGCCACTCCAGATGTGTTCGCCGCTTCTATAAGAAATTATATGGGCAACTTTAAACACTTCGGAAGGCCTCCATTACGAGCCGGCAGGCCTCCATTATGAGCAGGCAGGCCCTGGCCCCAGGATAGCTCCTCCCCTGGGTGCTTCTCAGGGGGTGCCAGGGTGCTAAAATTACTTAACTGTTGGAGGGTGGTAGGAAGAACGGCCGCGGTAGTCAAAAATTATTTAAGATTTGCAAGAAGCGCCCCCCCCCCTAAAGTACCTGCCCTAGGTCCCCCCTTATTGACACCCCCCCCCTTCCTAAAGTAAGAACACCTCCGCCATGGGAGTATGGTCAAAGGTGCAAGCTTTGAACCCAACCAGTTTGTGTTTGGTATAGATTGCTGAGATATACATTGGCGATGGGTGAAAATAAAAAAAAGTATGCACATTCAACCAGTTAGCCCGCAACATTCCCAAGTATAATACAAAGATATTCTGGACTTAGTCGCTCATTGCGTTTCTAGCTTGAACACCGCACAGCTTGTCTTTAAAATCAACTGACACACATTAGCTATAAATAAACAATCTACTGATCGAGATGGGCGCTCATGCTTTTTTATTACTTAGTAATTTATTTTACAACTATAATTGATAACATATTTATAGGATCTAAGAAATTAATGTTGACTTTGCAGGTGCATTTTAACCAAAGCTTATTTGAAAAAAATAATAACACATTTTTCTACCTGTTGGTCATAAAAAGAATATGACTTAACAAAATCCATCATGTCTCCAATACATCTACCCAATCCACCGATAATAACAAACAACAACACATTTATAATGGTCAGTTGCTGATTGTGTGTGTGTGTGCATTGCTTTGTTAATTGTATCTGGTATATCACTGTACAGGCGTTTTATTTATTATTCTTTAAAATTTAATTACAACTGAACTCGAGGAGTGCAGCTAGAGGGAGAACAGCTAGAAGAGTGCAGCTAGAGTGCAGCTAGAGGGTGTTCAGCTAGAGGGAGTGCAACAAGAAGAGTTCAGCTAGAGGGAGTGCAGCTAGAGGAGTGCAGCTAAAGAAGTGCAGCTAGAGGGTGTTCAGCTAAAGGGAGTGCAGCTGCAGAAGTGCAGCTAGAGGGAGTGCAGCCGGGGGAGTGCGGCTAGAGGGAGTACAGCCGGAGGAGTGCAGCTAATTGGAGTGCAGCCGGAGGAGTGCAGCTAGAGGGAGTGCAGATGGAGGAGTGCAGCTAGAGGAGTGCAGCTAGAGGGAGTGCAACTAGAGGAGTGCAGCGGGAGAAGTGCAGCTGAATTGCGAAAAGTATACAAGCGATTTGAATAGTCCAATACACTTATGGTCTAACTAAAAAAAAGGCTTGCTAACATTCGGGCCTATATCACACAGTTGTTATCAGTTGAACGAACATATATCACACAGTTGTTATCAGTTGAACGAACATATATCACACAGTTGTTATCAGTTGAACGAAAAAAACAATAACCCACAACTGACAAGTAGAAGGGCGGAAAAAAAGGGTCAAATCAATTCGTGTCATGGCGCCTTATGTGTGTCATGACGTTAAATGAGCTACACAAACGCAGACAGAAACAAATTCAGATCAACGTATGCTGAGATAACTGAATTCGGGCAGGGAATTCTACATCTGAAATAGATCCATTGTATAGACGACACGGCCTTGAATTAGGTCAATTCGTCCATTTTCGGGTGCTAAGAAGTTTACCTTGACTTATAAAAAACAAAAACAAATAAACACATAAATACACATAAACACGGTGTTTTTGTAAGTGGGATAAACTGCACTACACATGCAAAAGTACACAATTGATGTCCGTGAAAAAAGTGGGAAACTAAAAAAGCCAGCTAGGAAAAAATGTTTTCTATTGATAAAGAGCCTTTCATAGGTTTTTTTTTTTGGAACAGGGAGGGTTAGCTACTAGCTATGCAAAAAATACAGGTCGGGACATGTCATTGAATGAACTATTGTCATTACTGATGACATGCGCGATACGTAGTGAGAAATGTTTGTGATAATAAGTAGGTATCGTTCATCATTGTATCATGGTATATCATTGTTTATCATTGTATTTTATTGTACATCCTTGTATATTATTGCAATCATTGTGTATTATTGCATCATGGTTTATCATGGTATTTCATTGTATCATTGTTTATCATGGTATATCATTGCATCGTTGTTTATCATGGTATATCATTGCATCATTGTTTATCATGGTATATCATTGTATCATTGTTTATCATGGTATATCATTGGTATGTCATTGTATTTCATTGTATATCACCGTATATCAATGTATTTTATTGTATATCAAAACTGAAAGGAATCTGCACTGGCCCAAGAAGGGGGGGGGCCCTAGAGCAGTCGACTAGTTTGCATCTACTCATCAACAACTCAATCTCTCTCTCTCCTGCCTGACTTCTTTCTCTCTGTGCTATCATCCCCTTACACTAAAAATGAAACATTCTACAAGTATAAGCATACAAAAAATGCTGACATATCATAACAAATGACGTAACTCATGTAAAGCCAAAACATAAATAAACAAAGTTTTAGACCTAAAAATATTCAGAATAACCAAGAATCCAGGTTGTGAAGTTATTTTCAATAAAATACAAGCCCGAATAAGTCAAAAAGAATTTAAAAACAATATATGTTGGAAGGGACATAGCCTAATTAAAAAAAAAAACTATATATAAGGGACATAACCCAATAAAAAAACTATAATATGCGACCTATCAGAAATTATCGGCGACGATGTGACAGGTTGGCTGGGTTCGAATTCTACTTAGGCCAGTTACCTAGAGACCTAATGGCGTATCAGTGTCACAAATGTAGCGCCTGCTGTGGTGGGGGTTGATAGTGCAAGATAGATACAACTGTTCTGCACATCCCAGCCATTCTCCGTGAGTCGCCAACCCGAGCGAAGAAATAAACTGGTACAATCGATTCCAACCAAACATTTGAACGGATCAGATTTAAGTTCCCTTACTCCGCAATCGGCCACCGGGGCAGTGTAAAATTCATCTGTTTCTGTAACCACATCATATAAAAAAGGATTAATGTGTTCCCAGAACGCCCAACCGTCACTTATCACCTCAACTAAAGTCAGGTGCCATATTTAAAGATGGGTGGATTAGAGGGACCTTTTTTTTAAACAACCAACTTTTACTAGGACCTGTAAAAAAAAAAATCTCCATGATTCTCACCGAGGGATCGAACCCGGGTCTCTCGGGTGGACAGTTGAGCCCTCTACACCACTTAGCTACCCCGTCCCCCCTCCATCAAATTAAAAGAGAGCCAAATACAGCCCCCGTAGCGTGAAAATTCTACACAGCAGGGTCCAGGCATTCTACAGCAGGGGCCAGGCCTATAGCAGGCGGGGGGGGGGGCAGGAAATAAATGTTACTAAGTAGAGCAAACAAGCAGAATGGCCAGACAAAACGCAGGGGGGGGCGGTCCCCCCAGCCCCCCCCCACCCCGCACGCTACGGGCCAGGCCAAATATAGAATTTAATAAAAAAATGTATACCAAATTATAGATGGAAATGAGTTAAAGACACACAACAAAGAGGACGTAACTACGGAAAGACAGTTTAAAAGCAAGGGTGTGAACGGGGCAGTCACCCTGGGTGAATGACGGGTAATTTTGTTGTAACAGACACCATAAATGTTAAGTCGATAACTAGTCTCGTCCCCCCCCCCCCGATAAAGTTTCAAGAATTTTCGGGCCACATTCGGTTGGTCCT
>JAGDYQ010000095.1:1970748-2105142 GCA_021962125.1 Bulinus truncatus
AAAAGGGTTAATTTTTAGTTGATATATATATATATATATCCAAAAACTAAATCACTATTACTAATTGCTTATTTTATTTGTAGCTTATTTTTCTTGTCACCAGTACTTGTAATTATTTCTAATAACAGGCAAGTTCAAAAGTGGGAATTTCATGGTGAAAGGGAAAGCTATCAGTCCAGAGGAACTTAGAGACTTGTTAAATTCTAAGGACCATGATGCAGTTGTGAACAGAGATGATTTTGTTATTAGTAAAGCTGAACTGAATTCTTTATTGGACAGATCTGATCTAATAGATAAATGGCAGTTGGGTAAGTTCTTATTTTAAGGACTGTTAAGGAATTATTTGACTTTTAAACTGTCATTTGTGTAGCAACATTCATTGTGTGTAGTAATGTAGGTTTTCAGCACAGTGCCTCACTAAATAAGTAAGTAAAGTAAAGTAAAGTTCCCTTAGCCCTAACAGGCCATCGGGGCATATGAAGGGATTGTGTGGTTAGCACAACGCCCAGCCGCCTTTACTTCCCCAACTAAAGTCAGGTACCCATTTAAAGCTGGGTGGACTTGTGGGACGACTTTGAAACAAATTTCACCTGGAAAAATTCCCTTGGTTCTCACCGAGGATCGAACCCAGGACTCTCAGGTCAACAGTCGAGTATCTACACCACTCGACCATCCGTCCCACTACAGTGCCTCACTAAGGATCCTCCTATTTGTG
The DNA here is from genome assembly GCA_021962125.1 of Bulinus truncatus. NCBI lineage: Eukaryota > Metazoa > Mollusca > Gastropoda > Planorbidae > Bulinus > Bulinus truncatus. Next base: position 1,971,464 of record JAGDYQ010000095.1, read on the forward strand.
TGCTGGTGGCAGGGTGAAGTTGTGGATTTACTCACCTTACCACGTGCAATGCATTTATATGCTCGTTTTGTGTTTTTTCTTCTATTATTTCAGAATTGATCTTATTTATAAATAGACATTATATTGTAGTTAGGTGTGGACCAGCTAGTCTGTGTTGCACGTATCAAAATTGAAAAGAGATACATTGGTCAGACATTCGATGAATCTTAGATTTCACATTTAGAAAACAAAATAATTACAAAATTAAATTTACAGTATTAAAATTTAGAAAATTTCTCAAACAACCATGCTTAGACAAAAAATCCTTATTGTCAGCAAGAAATCTGTTGTAAAGTTAAAGCCTAATAAACATTTTGATTTGTTGACCTCTGCGAAAATACGGGTTCATTGTATGAAATTAATACCAATAACATTTATCTTGTATTTCTAAGGGTTCATTTCCATATTTCCTGTCATTTTACATTATTTTTTCTTTATAACAGCTACCAGTAATGCAACCGAAGGAAAGTCCAAGGCATTATCAATAAGCAAAGTTAAAACTAAGAAACAAAAGAAAGGACAGGTGACATCCACCTCCACTCAATCTAAACTATTCAAGGTACTGATTCTATTTTGCAATTCTAATGTCCTATGCACTTTGTATAATGCTAATTATGAATTCCGATTGCACACAACCGTGTCCTCTGAACTGCCTTAAACTCTATATGACAAGGAGAATCTTGAATCTTTGTTTTCGTGATGAATTTTGTTTTAAAAGATTATTTTTTTGTAAGACCGCATAATTTTTAAATTGATTTTTTAAATAATTATAAAATTTATTGTCTCATGTTATAATAAATGTGAAACTAAACATTATTCATGACTTTTTATATTTTGCATTATGATTGGGCATGGTTATTTGATAAATCCTTAATCATTTTATTAATGTTTATTTTCTTCATGACATTATGATTTTCAGGTTATAGATATCGAGGCTGGTAACACTGCTGATGTTCATTGTGACAATTCTGACAATATTGGTCATGACACCTTAGATTCTTCCCTTGTTATCAAAGAGGAAACAACAAATTCTTGATGGAAAAATAAAAGAATCTTAACAGGTTTCTAAATACAATCAATTTCATCAACCTTTTTTTTGAACTAGTTGACTATCAATAAATGTTTACTCATGATTATGCTGTTCATATTTAGTGTAGGCTTACATAGAGGAAACAAGCAACTTGCGTCTACCGCTTTAAAAAAAAATTTTGTCAGCATTGAAATCTGATTGTAAACCACATTTGTGGATGCACTATATACATTTTTTCCCTACACATTTTTTACAAATTTTTAGCTTTGTTTATATAAAAATATTTACATTTATTCTTTAAAAAAATTCTTTTCTGTTACAGTTTTTATTTTGTTACTTTTTAATTCTTTTCACTTTGTTGATTTTCATATACATGTATTTTACTTCACTAGAACGAGTTTTTGTTATTTTGTTCATTATGTTTGTTACTCATATTTTTGTAGCTAAATTGTTCTTTTGTTAGCTTCATTGTTGTCATAATTTTTCCATTTAGTCACTTATTAAATTATTTTTCTTTCTGCAATGACGGTAACAACTGTTTTATACATGTACTTGTATTTACTCATTAGAGCTTAAGGAAACTTTATTTCAAATGCGCACTCCGTGAAGTTATTCTTAATTTTAGTAGCCTTATATTTGACAATACTAACAATGATTCTCATTGTTAACTGTATATATGTGTATGATGTTGTTATGGCAAAAAAAAATTTTTTTACTACACAGTTTAGCAAAAAATAATGAATGTTCTGTGATTTAATGAGTTGAAATAAAATTCTCATGTTGCTAGGAAGGATTGATAACATTGTTTGAAACAATCAGTATTACACTAATACATGTTGTTCATATAAATTGACAATATAGTTTGAGTAGCTCTATATAGTATAGACTTGCACTATCCGACCTCCCATTGTTTAAGAGTTAATTTAATGTCAGTTGACATCCATTTTAGACAAGTTAACGTTTAATAACCTTAAAACTTTATTTTTCATTAATTAATGTCTACTCACATCTTAACATCACCTCTACCAACCTTTTAAACAACAAAATATAAGGTGTTCTTTTTTGTCAATAATTAACATCAATTCTTATCCATTTTAGACACAATAACTCATGCCATGCGAAGAACCTTGCAAGAGATAATTTTTCGTCCCTGTTTAATTGACATTCAGTTTATACCCTGAGCAGTAACACACTGCTTTGAAAAAAAGATAACATTGGTTGTTGTAAGACAGTTGTTGTACACATCCTAACAATATATTCTTGAGTAGCTCTTTATAGATTAAAACTTACATTATCAACCACCCTTGTAAGATCCATTGAAAGTAGTTTTATTTTGTTCCTATTTTAATTCATGTTAAGTTTTATTTTAGGCTTAGAATCTGAAATAAGAAAATGAAGATTTTTAATTGAAAGGAATTTTTTTTTTTGATAAGGTTTTAATATATGTAACTTCACTTTCTGTGGGTATGATTGTGGGTCTGTGAATCTTTTAAAAATATGGATGGAGTTTCTAATTCCATATACATGTAAATGTGGAAATACAAATTCTTAACTAGACACAGTTTAGTAAATATCTTTGTTCAACATTCATTGACATATTGCAAGATAAATAAATGAAACTAATAATCTATTTGGGTACCCTCATTTTTTTATGCACTACAATTTCTATAAATATTTTTATAATACATATACATGTATAAGGAATTATTTTCCTGTCAAGACAGTTTAATAGATGTCCTTGTTCAACATACATTGAAATATATAAGGAATTATTTTGTGTACTTTTTAGTGCAATTTAATAAAAGCCTAAATTTAAAATAAGTTTGGAAAAAAATTGAATTTTATAAAGTTTAAACAAAAATTGTTTTTTCTATACTCATTTTCATAACAAATAATTTATGTGTCCTTTATCAATACTTCACTCTTTTAATAGACTCATCCAGACATGTATTGAATAAATTTGTGGGCTAATTGACTGCTAATAATGGCATTGTCTGCCATGTATGTATACCTCTATCACGTCTTTGCCTGCCATCCCAGAGGTCTTTGAAATAGCTCTTTCAGGTTTTAACTGCCTTAGGCATGTCATTCACTAAATTCCAGTCATTCAGATGAACCAAGTAGTTACTTTTCATATTTTTATTGGTAGATATCATACTATAACATAATAATTAATTAATTGAAGCATATTTAACCTGACAATCCTAACCCATATTATCATGTAGGCTACTATGGCCCTTCATATTGTTAGGTTCTGTTTCATATTGTTAGGTTCCATTCCATATTGTTAGGTTTCGCTTCATATTGTTAGGTTCCACTTCATATTTTTAGGTTCCACTTCATATTTTTAGGTTCCATTTCATATTGTTAGGTTCCACTTCATATTGTTAGGTTCCGTTAGCCCCATTGTGGGTTGTCATGGAAGATAAAATGTCTCGGTAGCCATGGGGTAGTGTGGCTAGCACAACATTCTAACACTTCATTTATCTATTCAAGAAGCATTTAAAGCCATTCTAGCCTCTATGGGTCTGGTTTAAAACACTTCAATTAATTCACATACAGACTACTGTCACAAAAAGGAAGTTTAATTATAGACTGCACTAAAGTGGTACTTCGTTAACACGTAATTAGGTCAATGAGCAAAGAAAAAAAAGAATTGTTGTGTGTTCATCATTCCCTAAATTTAAGGGACCATTTTCTTAATTACTCTGTGATTCCTTTACATATTTGGCCATATATCTTCTATTTTATAGAGAACATTTTCTTCTCCAGTTTTGAGTAAACTGATGCTTTTTGCCTTGTCTAATTATTGACTTTTATCCATTAGATTGTTTTTTATATAACAAATTCTACATCTTTTATTTTTCAAGATGTTTAATGGTAATGTATAGAATGATTATTCCTGTTGTACCACATGTTGAATCTTGATAATGGAGTTTCGTTGATGTATTTTTCTTTTTCCTTGAAACATTTTTAGATCATGGTTTAAAAAAAAATAATTAAGTACACAAACGCATATGCATGTTTTATGTCAAGTTGAAAGTTTGTTATTTTTAAACTTCACTGAATAAAATTATTTTTTTCAATGAAAATATACATCTCTTTGTATTTTGAATAGTTAAAGATTGTTGATAAACTGAGTACTGGAATGTGTTAAACAAACATTATATATTCGTGGCTGAACTTAACCAATCATTCATTGAACTTTTTATCTGAAAACAGCAAATGATTCTAAATTAAAAAGCAAAATTATTGAGATGAAAGTTATTTGAAATATACATTTTCAAATATTTTAACTAAATATAACAGTGAAAAAGGGAAGAAACAATGAAGAGTCAGTTTATATGTAATCTGAAGGTTTTAATATTGAATCAGTGGAATATTCTTTTTTAGTATTGAACCAGTACAATATTCCTCTTTATAAAAACTGAAAGTAACTCATGTCTTTTTTTTTTAAATTTACATGTATTACTGAAATTTATGAAGTAACTTGTGAAGAAAATTGTTCAAATGTATAACACCAAGACTATAACTGTAAAATATCTATCATGTATCTTGGTTGATCTGTTAGGTTGAAGATATATCGGTCCCTTAAAAATTACAGTGATTTCAACCTGGTAATTCATCATTTATAGGCTCCAACTATAACTGATTCACAAAGTTAGCACGGCAATGACCTAAGTAAGAAATAAAAAGAATTCATCATAGAAAAAGCTGATCATGAATGTTGATTAACACAGAACGGAAAATTAAATAAATAAGGAAATGTTTTTAGAATAAATCAGGTTAAAAGAAACAAAAATGCAAAAGAAAAAAAAATTTCAAATAAAATATCAATTAGGAGGAAATTTCAGCAACTTTTTAAATAAGTAAAAATATAACTATACAAGCCATTAACTCACTGATAAATTCTGAAACAGGATCTTTGCCATCAGGAGTTCTCAATGTATCCGTCACTGCTTTATTTTCTATCAGTGGGAGAATCAGCTGTACGAATTCCACTGTGTATGGAGGGGCAATCATGTCCAGCAACTAATGAACAAAAAAAAATGAAGGCATTAAAAATATAACAAGCTGAACACTTGAATAAAAAAATATGGTACAGTACACACAAATTTAGCACACCCATTGGCTGAAATTCCATAATTAGAAGGGTAACATTTTTTACCTCAACAATATGGCCTACCATTACAATAAAAATTAAAAGGAAAATAGACAACTGCCACTGGTAGCTGAATGGTTGTGGTCTAGGTGTATTAGAGGTTGGCTATTTATTTTTACACTTCTCACTTTCTGTCTTCAACAAGTATTTTCAACAGATTTATTAAACAACTATTTACGACTTTGTGTACAGAAACGCATAAAGGCAAACCTTATCTCTGACATCTACCCCTACATCAGCTTACTATCAACATGTCTGGTCCCATTTCAATTTCTTACACAAGTAAACGTATCGCTTACATTATACTCATACTATGCTATTTGTACATGACGTCACTTGTCAGCAATCACATCACCAGATATAACATGTGATTAATGGGGAAACTAGTGTCAACTCCCTCAAGTTGAAGGTAGACATCACAATTAAGTGATTAGCTTAGGCAAAGGGATTCCATCATTGGCACTTCCAAAATTAATATCCCTTTCTCAAAGGGTCAGGTGACTGACTCCTCCCATACCATATTTGTATGCACATACAATGCTGATATCACCCACCCTATGGGACTTGATAACCCGTGATTTCAGTCTTTATGAAATATGATTAAAAAAGACCCACTACAGTCCTGATGTTGCAGATAGTAGCTTTGCATTCTTGTTTCTTGTGGAAAACAATGTTTCTAAATGCTTAACTGATAAATTGGATTTGGTATTGAAGTCAATAACACTGGTCAGCAAAACTGAGGTCTTTAATCATTGTCAAAGTTTTTTCTCTTTACAAATTCTTTCTCTGGCGCCAGCAAAGACTCATTATAAGAAGCTCATAAAGCCCTAATTAACCAGTAAAATATACTTGAAAGGTTTGCGTATGATTCCTTTTTTCATTTCCAATGGCAGCAATTTTTATAAAGTTAACTAATAACTCAAATGAGAAAAGTGAGAATCAAAGTTTCTGGAAGCAAAAAATATTAAGACAATGTGTGGTAAGGCTCTACACAAGTAGAGGTATGCATGCATTTCAAATTAAATAGATGTTAAAAAATTAAGTAGACACATACTGTACCTCAGTAACAAAATGCCTGACTAGAGATATGTCTGTATCCTCCACACATTTAGTAATAAATGTTACAACAGGTATCACACAGCCTTTGTGTAACAAGTGTAACATTCTATCTAAAACCATTTTCTTCAACTCAAGCTACAGGGAGAAAAAAAACAACGAAAGAAATTCAAAATATTTAAGGCAAACTAATTTAATTTTTTTCTTTAAAAAGCAGTGTAGGTAATTTATATGTTTAAAGTCCGTGAAGGCAAAGCCATAAATTCCTTAAATGTTTACCCCAATGAAGCTCTGCTGACATTTATTAAGTGTATCACTCACACTTGCAAAAACAGGTAAATAATAATTAATCCACATAAAGAAATGATGGAGAGTACTGTACCCTAACAAGAACATCCAGCTCATCATAAGAGTTCTCAAACAGCAAAGTCAGTAATTTGAGAGCTTTCTGGTGTAACAATGGATGATTGGAGACAATCTGAAGGGGAAACGCAATGCATATTTATTAATGATAATTTAAGATTATAAAAAAAGTATGCAAAATACAACAATAGCAATTACATGTACTTGACATGCATAAAGAATTATAGGGGGGCAATGCAATAAACCTCTTATTTTGGCTTCTTTCAGTGAACAATGAAATAACTGAGTAATGAGTAGTATGTATATTTTACGTGGGAAGTATCTGCATTATTAGAAAAAAAATGCTGGAGCACAGAACAAACTAGGTTGAAAACACTGTGTTAAATTTTTTCTTGGTGGTTAGCCTTATCTATTTTGGAATGCATAATAAATTTAACTTTTCTTACACACTCTAAAAAAAAGTAAAAATTCCCTTTTAAAACCTATTCAGACCATCAGGCGAAGATGAAGTTGAGTTCATCTGTTTCTGTAGCCATGGCTATTCTGTGGGATCAAGTGGCTTGTACAATGCCCAGCCTTTACTTTTCCTAAAAAATGTAGGGAACCCATATGTAAGCTGGGTGGACTTAGCAACATTGATCAGAGTCGAGAAAAGTCAGGACACTCACAGAGTTCGAAGTCGAGACCTTTTAGCTAGCAATTGAGCGCTCTACCATACTACCACTGTTTCCCTAATATGTAGGGCTGCTGATTTATCACCATTAACATGCGTTAAAAAAAATAGAATGAAATTTTTTAACGCAACACCTAAATAAGAAATTTTACACAAATTTAAGAGTTGCAGGAAAAAATCAAGAAAAAATGTTAGAAACAGCTTAGTTCTATAAACAGAAAGCGATCAGAAAAAACCAAGTAAGAAAACGCAAACGTAGGAACTGTTATGTTTACATAAAATCATAGCAGCTATATTACCTTGAAACAATAGAATTATCATTTCATTGATATGACATAGGATGGAACTTCGGGTATGGTGTAGGGTAAGCCATAAGTAACATGATCTTTGTGGGGAGAGAGGCAGTGAAGTGTGTAAAAAAAATTTGATTAGCTGGGATCAGGCGATAAAAATCAAGAAAAAACCGTGTTAATAATAAGTGAATGACCACTTTCTGGCTATACTACTCTTTTTAGAAAGAAAAGGCATTAATTAATGGAACTGACACGTGAATGAACTGATCTAAATTATTAAATTAATATACACATATGCTATTGCTTAATGCAGCTGTAACATTGGAAAATTTAGTCTTATTCTAAAACAGAATTATTGTGCCATTTTATAGAATATTAGGAGTCGCAATATGGCTGTTTTTTAAACATAGTAAAAATACTATCAAGAGATGCATTCGCTTAAAAAAAGTGAACAAAAGTAATAAAATAATTTGTGTCGATTAAACTTGCATTAGTATCTATTACATTTTTTAATTAAGTGTTAATTTCGGTAAAAAAAATTAACATAATAGAAACAAATAGGTTTATAAGATATTGGCGATACTCTTTTCATGAAGTATTGGTATTGACAATACAATTTAAGAGTATTGTTAACAACCCTGGTCATGACAGTGTGCTACAACTCACCTCATCCACCAGAACCAAATGAAGAGGTGTATGATCTGTGTTGAGCTTAAAAAAGTTTGGTTCAGATACTGTCAGATCTACCCAGTGAAGAACGCCCATGCCAACAACAGGAAACCTATGCAAGCAAATAATTTAGATGGAGCTCTGTTCAAATGACAGGCTAAAGTTCTTTTACCATGTATAAAACACATTTAAATAATTAAAATCTTTATGATGAAAAATAATGTAAATTTAAAGAAATATATGTATTTTTTTTTTTGCATTATTAATAATCTCAATTTAAATATTATTTCATTTTTTTAATATTTTGGTATACATGTATTTCAACACTATTTTTTTTTTCTGAAAGGATTTTAAATTGTTTGTGCTTTGCATGAGTCATAATATTATGTAAAGACAGTAGTGTAAACTGAAGATGGTGATGTTCATTTAATGTGGGTGTGTGTGTTAATAATAATGCAATTTTCAATAGATGAAGTCACTTTCTTTGACAACAAAATAAAATTGAACTATGGAATATTTTATAACATTTTTTTTATCGCTATTTTGCAAGCTTTCTGTCAGGATAATACATAGCAATTTTTTTTTAATGAGATTAGATTCCACAATGGATCAGGATATTACATGGACACCACCGTCTGTTTTTGTCTAGAAATAAACCCAGATGACTGGGGTGAATAGATAAAAATCCTCACCATATTTATTGAAATGGAATAAAAATATGCTGAATATATTATGTTTGCATGCAAGGTCAGTCTGCTGAAAAGATATTTTTAAAGACTTGTTTGAGAAGAATCAACTAAAAAATATTTGAGATATCTTACCTAATACAAGAAAATAATGTGTTTACTTCTGCTATAAGTTCCGATGAGCCTTTATGATTAACAAGAAGTGTATGGGTTTTTTCAATAGCTTGAATGGTGGACTTGAGTTCTTCTTTATTCAACCTTACCCTACCTATAATTGCGATTGAAATAAATCATGCTGGTAATTTTATGTTAAATGTTTTACATAAATAATAAATTTTTGCATTATGCATTGCCCTCGTATTATAAATAATTAACCAGCACTCAAGCGATATCAATTTTATCAAAATAGCACATTTTTAATGGTGAAAAATAAATAAATTAGTATTTTAAAAGAAAATCAGCGAACTTTAAAATCTCATAAAATTCGTTGGGTCAAACAATCACTAAAAAAAAAGTGGTTATTAACTAACCTTTTCCCCTATACATCTTCACTAGATAACTAACCTTTGCCCCTCCTTGATGACTCAACTACACTAACAGAATAGGCCAGGAGAAATATATATTTTGATTTGTGATCTTGGCTTATTTTACTCGCAGGGTTGTATAAGGCATCTACGAGTAAATCTTGAGTAGATAAAAAAAAACGTCATAATTAAATTTGTGTACGAAATAGGTTTTTAGATATCAAAATCTAGAAATACTTTAATATGTATTAAAAATTAAAGATAAGCAGCAGTAAATATATTTATATATTTGCTGCAAAGTTAATTAATTTTTTATTTTTTTTTTTAATTCCTAAAACACAAAAAATCCCAACCTAAAAATTCTGGTACTCTGATTAAAGCAACTGGAGGTCCTTCACCTTCTGAATACATTTTGTACAGCTGAAATCAGGTGTACAAAAATTAGATCAATTAAAGTGGGCACACTCATGTAATAAAATATTTTTTGGCTGGTCTGCCAATCTGATAAATAACTGAATCGGTCCGCCACTCACCACAGTTATATCTGCTGGGTTCAAGGCTTGCCTGGATAACATGGAAGATAAGGCCTGGCAGGCCCGGGGATACTCATTAGCATGGGAGAGCGCCACTGTGATTGGGGTCACCTCTAAGCCTCTGTTTTGTAATGAAATTATAATTTTTAAAAAAATATGATTAGCTCTTAGATAATATAAAGAATTTTGAATACAAGCACACACTATGGAGTTAAATTATATTCCTTACTTTATACAAAAAGCATGAAAGTTGCTTTAAATACCAGATACAGTGATCATAAGCTTGCGTAAATTTATGACAAACTTTGTATTACAATCATTCTAATAAATAATACATTGACATGACATTAGCTACAGGTCAGAACGAAACTATTTGTTGAATGTTAAATAAGGCTGCCCTTTAATCTCTAAAATAAAACAGCTGTTGTAGCAAGATTAATGTTGAATTTTTTTTTCAAAAATGAGGAAAAAAAAAATGACTTTGTTTTGAACCACAGTTGAAAGACTGACCTAGCCACAGCTGCCTTCTGGAGTTCTTGACACAATCTTCGCATATTGGGACAAATGTCAGTTTCTTCTGCTGCTAAATGCATGATGAGCTGGCTATAGAGGTAAGTATGTTCACCATGGCAGACCATTTTCTTGAAAGAAAAAAAATATAATGTTAGCATATTAGTGTGCCATTCAAATTTATTTTATTAGAAAAAGATGTATATACATGAACATTCTAGAAATAACTTTATGTAAAAGATGTTTTTCTCTTAAATAGTATAAACTACTAAAGGTGTGGTTTTGGTCGTGCTCCTTTCATCCCCACCAAAGAAGAGTGTTATGGCTTTGCAGGAATCAAGGGAGACATAGGTAGGTGACTAGCACAATGTCCATCTGCCTTTAATTACCCAAATAATGTCATGTAACCATTTTAAGCAGGATGGTCTTTGGAACTTTTACTAAGACCTCAAAATATCCAGGGCTTCAGCCTGAGACCTACAAGTTATAAATTCCTAAAAAGCAGAAGTCATAATACATTTTTTCATGATGCCACCTCACTTTTTCTATCTTGACAAAGATTATTAACTTTACTACTGCCCCTTACTCTAAAACTTCTCTAATGTTCCTTCTCTAATACATCCCTGAAGTTCCTTCTCTAATACTTCCTTAATAATCTCTTCCATGACAGCCAATGCTCTCTTTTCATCAACACCCTCCCTAGACAATATCACCCTCACTGCTGTATACTTGTACTTATTTAATGAAAACTGACAGCGAATTCTGGCAAGTGTTTCTGAATTGCTTCTTCTCCTCCTTCCAAGAATGAGGCAATCGATGTTTTCAGAACTCTTGTAAAAACTTCAATCTGATGGCATGCTGTAGATACTGAGGTAATCTCTCCTTGAAATCCAGCATCAGAAATCATCTGCAATGAAGTATAATGCCAAAATTTTGTCATTTATTTACATCAAGCATAGATTAAATATGGTGTATGCAACATGCAAACTCTGAAGTGGATTCAATATTGCTATGTTTTTTTTTTGTAATTCTGAACAGGTTAATTTTAGAAGATTTCCAGATATCTGCCCAGAAAACAATCAGTAATCATTTAATTATTCTCATTTTTATCTTTGAAGGTTTGTTTAAATGTAATGTTTTATTTATTTAGTTACAAACCTTAATTGTAAAATTGAGAAAAAGACAATCTGGATATTGTTCAGCTAGTCTGTAAAAGAGAGAGCGCCAAGTTGGTTGCTGAATCATTTCTGGCAGCCACTCTGGCATCTAAAAAAAATAAGACATGTTTGCTACTAAATCTAAAACAACAACTCAAGCATCTGAACAATCTGTTTTAATAGTAGACTAGCACTATGTTATACTTTAATTAAAAAAATTTGCCAGGAACTACTGCAGTTGGGAATGTGATATGCACAATGTTGAAAAAATAAACTCTACGTAATATCTTTTAGCTAACGACATGCTTAAGCCATTTTCTGATCCTCACTAATAAATAATATAATTTAAATAGTAAAAAAAAATATTATAATTCAATTTTGTCACAATGCACTGCTACAGTTTTTTTTTTAATATAATGATAAACAATATTTTTTTCTAGTTAAAGAAAAAAATAATTTTAGAATTAACTGACATTGCCATCACTGTTGAAAATAGAATCTGCCTTCTTGGGATCAAAATGTTTTATCACCATGTCTGTCATGTGGTTTTCCACCATTGTCGTGACAACGTTTTGAGCAACTCCTGATTAAGAAATAAAATTAAAAGATAGGAAATAAATTTTCATCAAAATTCAATCATAGCTACTCACATAAGAAGTGAATTATAAAAGATACAGGTAAAAAAATTTAACCAAAACTAAAAAAATTAAAAATTTTATAAATTAGCTGCAAAAACATTGTATTCACAATCAGGGCTATATGCCCATTGTTCAAAATGGTTAATATTGTAGGTACAGGTTTATGATGTATCAAGTTCTTTTTAACTTAACAGCCATCTCGCAAAGAAAATATGTTTCAATTCATGTACTAAAAAAACTGAAAATGCTGCAATAAAGATTTAAAAAAAAAAGTTACAATAAAAAAATTATAGAAGCACAACGTTATTTTAAAAATTTAATACCTAGATGAATTAACCAGTTAGCCATAACATTAACCATGCCAGCTATGGAGGTAAAATTGACTGAAAGTAATTCTACGACAGTTGAGGGTGCTCCACCAGCCTGTAGATATCTAATAAAAAATTAAAAGGTGTTACACATTATTTCTGGATTATTAGCTTTTATAATATTTATGGAGAACTATAAATAAATTCCAGTAACATTTTTATTTAAGAGAATAGTCATAAATATCTTTGCTAACAGGCAAACAACATTAAAAAAAAATCTACACACACACACACTTTCATTTTGGTAATATAAATGAATAGTTGCAAAATAATATTTCTATCCTACATTCTTGTATGGCAAGATTCTTGAATGCATCATTTCATTTTTTTTTTCTTATAATTGAGACAAACCTTTTAAGAACATTCAGAATGTTGGACTCCATGATGAAATCTCTTTGAGAGAATAAAGTTAGACATTCAGCTTGGACTGCCTCAGCATCCTCTTCTTCCTCCTCTTCATCTTCACCACCTTCATCTTCCCTATCTTCATTATATGATGGTGACTAAATAGATTAGAAAAGAATTATTACAGTAATATCTGCCCATAAAAAAAAAGGGTTTAAAAGAGACTTTAGGTACTAGAAGCACAATATCGGGGAAATCAGCTTGATCATATAGAACAGATGCATTTTCCTGGATTTTCATATAACTACACTGAATTTTAAAAAAGCAATGCAAATTAAAGCATAAATGAACGAAAAGAGAAATATTTGTATAATGTGCATTTATGCCACCAGTTATGTGCATTTATGCCATCAGTTATGTGCATTTATACCACTAGTTATGTGCATTTATGCCACTAGTTATGTGCATATTAGTTATTTTTTAAATGAGAATTTTTCCATTGAATGAATAGGCCTATATTTTATCATTTTTAATTGAATGGTTCTATAGCTCTTTAATTATAAGGTTAGTAGCATTTTATTTAATTTTCTTTAAATAAAAAAAAAACGATTAAAACTAATTTTGTTTTTATATAACAAAATCATTAACTGAAAATAAAAGGTTTAACACACACAAAAAAAAAACAGAACCCTCCTCCCACCTTTAAAATATAATCTGCCAATTTTTTGCCACTGGCTTTAATGTAAGAAAAAAACAACAATTATTCAGCTGTAAGAGGAAATAAAAATTGTACTAGTTAAACACATTTTATTATTTACTATAACGTTAAAATGTAAGTTAACAAACAAATCAAGACTTTATATGCTGCTATAATTAATGTCGATTTTTCTTCAAACCCCCCCCCCCCAGGCCGCCCTAGGTAAACTATTGTTTACCTCAATGTCAACAATTTTGACTTTGTATTATACTAAATTATGGATGATTTCTAGTTCTTAATCACTGATGAATTGTCTTTGAGTTGCTGAAACAATGTTTCTGGTTGACTAAATTAAGACCAAGTTAAAGCCAATAAAGCTATCAAGCAGCTAAACCAGAAGCACATAACTTCTCAAAATGATCGGCACTTATTTTAAGCCTAAAATACTATATATTATGAACTGACAATGAATTGATAATGCCTGATTAGATGATAAAATATAATTTAAATGACATTAAGCCATAAGTATACACTGATTATAGTCAGAATAATAAGTTAATACAAAAAAAAAAAGTGCAAAGCAAGACTTTTGTGTAGCAAATGCTTACCCCTGGATATTCGTCAGAATTGTATTCATCATCATCTGGGTCAGTCATATTATAAATGAATCTGAATACTTTAAAATACCCTAAATACTTAAATTAGAATAATTACACTATCAAATCTAACTTCAAGTGATGATATCTGCTGTATTATAATTTATGTTTAAACTAGACTACCTTATAATATAAGTATTAAATAACTTATTATCTATGTCTGGTCTTATATCAATTATCGGTGACAGTGTCTTTTTTTTTTTAAACTATGTAAATCTAAATGAAATCATTCCAAAAATTGAATTAAAACTTCTCTTTTTATGTGTTACGTTAACGTGTTTTCAATAATTATGTGCTTGAAAAATAGGGTTTTAACTGGCATTAATTTTAAAAGCTGCGATGTTTTGAAAAATCAAAGAGAAAGAACAAAGTAAATCTTTGTGTATCATTTATTTTGTACTTTTTACTAACAGTAGTAACAGACTACTCTTGCTAAAACCATTTTTCTTCCATTGGCATTAACATATTTCTTTGAGTTTACATATGATACATAACGATAATTTGCATCTATATGTTTTATTGTAAATGCAGAGTGAACATGGAAAAGCTATCCAAAGTGATTTTTAGTGTTTGGACATACATTTTAGTGGACAATTGACAGTTTAAGGCCTTTTAAACTTAGTTACTTGAGCACAATGGAGATCGTAGCACCTGCTAGCGAAATATTGATAACTAACTACTCAGAGCTTTCGGCTAGAATGTTGAATTTACTTTTAACAAAAGAAATGTTTGATGTTCAATTGCAGGTTGGGAAACACACATTTGATGCCCATAAATTAATTCTTTGTTCTTGTAGTGATGTTTTCAAAACGATGCTTACAAATCAAAAATGGTCAGAGGCTAGTAAACAAGTTGTTGTTTTAGTAGAAGAACCAATATGTGAATCAGTCTTTGGTAGATTTATCCAGTACATTTATAGTGGTCAACTTTATCTTTCACACAGTACTGTTGGGCCTTTACTTACACTGGCAGACAAATACAATATCAGGGAAATGATACCACTTTGTAGATCATACATGCGAAAGCATTTAGATGCCCCTGTGACTGTTTCTTGTGTTTTGCAGTGGTGGCAAATCTCCAACATGCGAAATGATTCTGAGCTTGCAGCTGCTATTCTCAGCTATATTGAATGTAATTTTGACAAGGTGATTTCAAATCCTGATTTTGCAAATGCCAATTTGGATATAGTTGAAAAGCTAATCTCCAGTTCACGACTTGTAATACATTATGAAGCATTAATATTTTTTAGTATAGTAGTCTGGCTTAAAGATTACCTAGATCTACGTCACCCTTCAGTTTATGAAGCTAAAGAAGCATTTAGAAGATTGATTCAACATGTTCGCTGGCCTATGATGAACAAAGATGAAGTTGAATGGCTGAGAGATTGTAATGATGTACAAGAGTTTGTTCTGACTTACAGATCATATATCAGCTCTGAAAAAATTCCACCTGATTTAGATCCATATGTTTTGCTAATTTCTTCAAAGGATGAAGAAATGTCATATACAAATCCTCAGCAGTTTGAGATCTGTGGTAATATTTTAGGATGTTCTAAAGACCAACCATATACTTCTCCTTACAAATGTCCCAAAGATTGTTTTGATTCAGCCATTGGATTCAAAGCAGAAAAGAAAAAGATGATGCATAAAAGCTGCTGTAGTAAAGCTGTAAAAAATAAAGCAATTATGAAGGCATATATGCCTAGAGTGTATTTCAGTGATTACTGGTGCACCAAATTAACTATCTCCAATTTTTTAGCTTTTCCACAATATGCAACACAAACCTTTTTCTTCTCCACACCACAGACAGGAGATAGGCAAGATAACAGCAGTACATTATTAGATTGGGAAGTGAGTAAACAAACTTTTCTTATGACTTTTGTAAAAATCATGACATTTATTTATATACAAACTGGGGGATGGAAGTTCGAGCTGTGTTTAGTGTTTAACACTACTGACCTGAGAGTCCTGTTTAAAGTCCCCAAAGTCCATCCAGCTTTAAATAGGTACCTGACTTAAGTTGGCTCAATGTTGTGCTATCCTCACAATACCTTAATAGAAACATATGCACCAGTGACCTTTAAGGGGAACTTTTATCTTTTTTTAATGAACTAACTGTAACTGTAACTAAATGTCTTGTCATTTCATATATTGTTATAATTAAATATTTTTCTATTTGTTGAGCATATAATTTACCAGTAAATTCAAGAAATACTTAAATGTTAACTCTTTAAGATCATCATAATTAAAATAGAGAAAATGCTTAATGGTACTGAATATTTATTTTAAAAGTAATTTTGTAATACTTTACATCTTTTCTATTTTTGCACCATTGTAAAGAAAGTGTTGACTGAGAAATAGAATAGCTTTATTTTTACAGTTGAAAAAAAAATATTGAGGCAAACTAGTTTGCAGCTATGTGTGCATGATAGCATAACATCTTTAAAATTTTTCAAATGATAAAATGTTTCAGGTAGAACTCAGTCCAAAAGGCGTAAGATTTCCACCTGCTGTCTTGATTGGTCTCGAGCAAGATGGGTGCAAACTGATAGAAGAATCTTACATTCATACAGTGAGGTTGTCTGTAATTTCAAGGTCACCACAAGAACTGCCATTAAAGGTTTGGGGCTTATGATGAATTTTTAGACATATATTATTGATGGCTACATTCTCTTGCAACTTTATAATTAAAAAAAAATGTAACTATTCATACTAATTTGGTCTGCCTAAAAAGATATGATTAAAAGAATAAATATACGAAATCTGAGACAAAATATTACTGATAATTACAACACAGGGGACTGATGGGTATAAAAGCTTGAAAAAAAATGGTTATCACTATATTTTACCTTTTTATGTTATATACATTTTTCCTTTGATATTCTTTTATATTTTTTTAAAATAAAAGAATAGCTTACTTCAGAAACCGTTATATTTTTTTCCTAAGTTGTTTTAAGTCATTATCAAATAAAAAAAAAACATTATCACTGTTATGCATGTTTTACGTTTTTTAATTTTTTCATAAAAAATGTATTTATAAATATCTTTTTTTTTTAGGTGCAGGTTAATATATTAGTGCAAGCCAATAGTCCTGCTATACCTGGCTCATTTTATTTTGAGAACTGCCAGAGACACACATGTATCTTCGACATGAGTAGCCAGCGGCACAATTTTGATGATATTGTACCTTATGAAAATTTCAGCACATTTCTTCATCCAGAAGGTCCTGTGTCAGATGTTTATCCAACGAGAACATTAGCATTTACTCTCTTCATTGTTATACGGCCTTTAACTTAGTATATTAAAAATAATTTTTTTTATAAAAATAAATAATATATGAATTTTTAGGAATGTGGTCTTCTTTCATCCTTATCCAAATATTTGCTCAGTTTTATCAGCACTATTTAAGTGTAATTTTCTTTTATTTTTTATTATAAATGTTTCAAGAATCTATTATAGTTTAAAGAAACTATCAACCCGAATATAAGTTTACTTATTATAGTACAACCAACTTTAATTTCTTAGTTTTGTAGTTGCTGAAAGTGTTAAGATTTTTAAACTGTTAACTGTTTTTTTGCATGTTTAATTTATCACTACAGTATTTTCATTTTTACATTTCCAACAAATAAGATCAGTTCATTCCATTATGTCAAGTGCATTGAGTGGCCAGCAGCAGCTCCCTCCCTCTCTCTCTCTCTCTCCTTACACTAGTGTTGGTCAACCTTAGCCTCTGTGCCTCTTTTAGTGCATGCAAACTTTTCCTGTCTCATTTCTCTTTGCAAATAATGTCCATCCTGTTTAAATTTTTTACAAGTCATAGGCTTTCATCTGTCATATTTGATGCTTTCTCATTTTTTTTGGGAGAGCTCTTAATACCATTTCATCATTTATCTTATGTAGTTTTTTTTTTATCAAAACAAGTGAAAAACCATTATTAATATTGTCATAAATGTAGGGAAATACTCCTTTAAAACTTTTAAGAAGAATTTATGGATGATTTATTAAATAAAATTTTATTTATTTATTCCCTGAGAAATTCATATTTTATAATGAATTTTTCCCCTCTGAAGGTCAAGTGTGAATAAAATCCATAATATTTTTTTTTTGTCACCAAACTGGGTGGATGATTTAGTTATTACATGTATTCACATTTAGATGAAAAAAAATCAAATTGATAAAACTCAGGTCCCTACTCCATATTGCAAAAAGTTTTCCCCTCGAAACCCATTCTAAAAAATTGTCACCAAAATAGTGGACAATTTCATTTTATTTATGCTGATGATCATTTAAATGTTAAATTTGAAAAATGTTGCTGCATTCGACAGGATGTCTATTTTCCCAAAGCTTTGCCATTTTTTTTTATTTCACTAAACTATATCATTACCCTGCCTACAAGAAAATATCCTTTTTTTTTTTTTTTTTTTTTTTACTGCTGTTACAATTCACTGTGATAAAAAAATATTTCTGTTGTTTTATTAACATGTTTGATTCGTCTATATTTAGGGTAAAAAATAATGTGCCACTTGTTAAATATGAACATATAAAAGTTCGCTTCATATACATGTATTAACTTTTAGTAGTTTTATGAATTAAGTATTTTTGTATTAAATAATTTAGTTAAGCACAGATTTCTCATGTGTTTTTTTTTTAAATTTCTAAAATATGTAAGGAGAATATCAATATATAAGTGTAGTAAATAATGTTAAAACAATATTTAGTTAATTTCTTTAAACTAATTACATCTCCGTAAATTATAAAAGTTATAACAGATACATTATTAAGGTTTAAGTTTTTTCTGGCCATGTGTTAGGATCCAATTGAAAAAGCCATGTAAATTTTTGTCTTGCAATGAACTCTTTATAAAGATGTAGGCTTTGTGTAAGGCTAGAATGTGAAATATGCTAAATTTACATCTCAGCCACCAAGGGAAAAATCGGCTATTGAGTTTAACACATATGAGGTAAAATAGAATTACTATTTGTAATATATATGTTTCACAAACAAAATTTAAGTTTTTTGTATTCTATGTTATTACACTTGAAAAATCCCCCACTTTTTTATGATTTAAGTAAAAAGTGTAAGGAGAACCCTGATTAAAAATGAGTGTTATTTTAATAATTATTGTTTTGTTGTTTTATGATGTTACTGTAGATTGTACACAATAACAATAAGTCACAGATAATGATGCTGAGAAATTATAAGACTCAAGGCCAGGCATCAAAACTGCTCATACATTTAATTAACTTTTGCTCATCTTTATGTCAAAAGTTTTAATTTCTAATCGACAAATAAATATTTCTTAATTCTTGCAAAAACTGTAAGTGTAACTAAGTGTAGCTGTAAGTGTAAGCATAACTAAATGTAAGGGTAGCTGTAAATGTAACGCTGAAAACAAAAAAAATAAATGAATGGCAAGAGAAATTCTGATTGTTTAATTTTTTACCAGCAAAAACGAGAGAAAAAACTAAACATAATTTATCATTAGCCAAAAAAAAAAATAAAAAAGCACTCAGATTACATGTCCTACAATATTTTGCATAGATTTTGAAGACAACAATTGGCCACTTAAATGGAAAGAAAAAAAGGTTCTCTAATTATCAAGTCTGCAATGCTGTCAGTAATTCTTTTCATGTTTCCATATTTTATCACACAGTCATCATCTGTATTGTGGTGCTATGATGGGACTGTTAAAAAATACTCTAGTTAATTAAAATTTTTTTTTTTATTATTAAGATTACGATAATATTAACCCTATTTAATTTCCTTTCATTAGGAAACACTGATATGAAGTTCAATGAATTACATCGATTGAAAATTAAATACTCTACATATATAATTTATGTGTGCCTTCAGTAATCTAGCTTATAGGAGGAAATTAATAATTAAAAAAAAAAAAGTTATTGAAATTTAATGCCATAAAAGTATTTATGAATAACAAAAAATACTAAGAAAAATCATCATCCATTAGTTGACAGAATCAAATCAATTTACAATGTAGATAGCTGCTCACAGGGCAATTACAATCAACATTCCGTTTACAGTGTGATATATTGTATACAACAAAAATGTAATATAACATCGAATGATTTGCTATTAGAATATTCGGCAATTAAAAATGGAACATATATATATGTGTATATGAAGACAATGTGTGACACTAAAAGTACATTTGGCCACAAAATGATTGTTAAGAAAAAAAAACACTTTCAGGTTTAAAATTACTTGTTAAAATCAAGGAAAGTGTGTAAACTGAGAGTAAAATGTATTGCTTTTTAAACCATCTCAATTTTTCACATTAACTTGAAAGTAAATTACAGGGGTCTTTAATCCAGACAAAGCACATTACTTTTTTTTTTAACAAAGAAATATGATAAGGATACCTTAATAGCACTACAATCTTCAAATGATTCTGGTAATTTCATTAACCGAAAGACATCTTCAAGTGCCAAAATCAGAGGTAATACATTAACTACTCCATCAAACATCATGTGACTTATTATAAATAAAATATTTCAAATGAAAGACTAGAACACATTTTTTTTTCAGTCACACAATATTTGCTTAGTAAAATGTCTGAACAGGAATAATCATTTTTTATTTCAAAATTATTACTCAAGCCCAACATCTGTTAGATTAAGATTAAAAAAAAAAAAGGTTATTGTGTAACTCACACTAATATACAAGAGCATCAAACAAACAAGGTATCTGTCACATGCAAGCATATCACAATGCAACCATAGCAATTTATAACTGGCCACAAACTAAAAGCTGAAAGATAGAACTTGTGGATCAGTTCATGTTTAAATAAAATGATGATTTAAAATGAGTTATTATGAACAAATTATTACAAGAAACACAGCGAGGAATATGGTTTCAAAGAAAAAAATATTAACAGATTTTAATAATGAAAGATTCTGATGGGAATGATATGAAAAAAATAAATGGCGCTATTAATAATATGTGAAAGAGTTTCTAAAACAATAAATGAAGCGAGAAAAAAAAATTAATTGAAAGTATAAAGTGTTAAAAACAGGAAAATTATTTTATTTTACCCCCCTCCCCACGAGGGGCAGCAACTGAAAACTTTTAAGGGGGCCGTGGGGAGGCCCTGTTGCTTTTTGAAAAAAAAGTTTATTATAAAGCAAAATGGGGGAAAAGGAAGCCAGAGTGGTCCTCAATGTTGTAGTTTGTCAGGGGCGAAGAATCATTTTATCAGGTGCTTACTACAAAGTTGATAATTGACACGCTGCAAGTAATATTTACAAGTTCTGGAAAATTTTCAGTGTATTTTTCAACATCTTTTTTGACAAGTTATTTACACTAAATGAAAGTAATTTATTGACCTTGAGCAGTGATTAATAAGGCACAAAACTTAATGAGGCATTCAGGTTGCATCTTTGTGTAACCTAGCAACACTATGAATCAAAACTACTTATTTCTTTATTTACATCCTGAATAGTAATTTAAAAATAATAATCTGTTTATGTTGATTTCTGAAATATATGTAAATCAACTTAGTTGATGTTTCTGAAAGATATCAATTATGAAGATCTCTTCAGCACATTATATACCCTTCTGGTACAAGGAAAGCTAATTTTTTCAGATCAATGTAAACTGAAACTTTGGACGTTGGAAATTTGTGCATTAGAAAATCTTTTTGCATAGTTTATGAGAAAAACATAACATCCATTAATACATATTGCACTTGACTTCTCCAAAGTTGTTTTATTAAAATGAAATGTGAATTTAATTTTGTAACTTTTGTAAGTTAGAGAAAAACAATAACAAGTGATGCTGCAGAAAGCAGACAATGAACCATTTCACAACATACTTTTTTTTTTTTTCAAAGGCTGACAGATCTAGAAAAATCTTTCAGATTACAAAAAAACATACACAAATACAAAAAACATGGACCAAATAAATTTAAAAAAAAAAAATTAAGACAAAACTTTTTTGACAATCTGTCAAATAGCCTTTAAAAATTGCATTTAAACATAAAATAAATTCAAAACTAGTTTATGCAACAGAATTTAACAGAAAAGAGTAAGATAATATAATTCTGCTCCTTTGAGAACCAATGAAATAACAATTATGAATGTAGACACAAATATTACATTTCAAATTGTATGCTCTACATAAATAGAATACAAATGAAATTTAAAAAAAAATCTGTTACATCAAAAAAAAAAATGAAAATGGAATTATGTACACAAACATGAGCAATTTTAAGATGGCAGGTTTAAGCTTCTGATTGGTTTTAATGAAAAAACATAAAAGCCAAACATATTTATACTTAAAAAAAAACAAACAATTTTCTTAAATTGATATCGATTGTACATTGCTAAAAAAAATATTGAAGGCATAAACACGCCAGATGTTATAACCTAAAACATAACATAAGGATTTGAAAAAATGACGATAATAAGACTTCATTTTAAGTAGACGTCTGTGTTCAAACATTGAATGGTTTGATGGCAGTTTGGTTTATTTTAATTTTAATCAGTTAGTAACACAATGTTAATTTCTAGATAGCTTCTTGTTTAAAATGGGGTGGTCTGCTTGCCTGGGAGATTGTAACTTTGTATTTTGTACTGATCTGAAGCTGTTCCCCGTTACTCAGTAAGATGGATGACTGGGGGCTCTGAATGTGTGGAATGTGCTCTGATTTCACAGTCAAATGTCCATGACCCAAGTCTTCCATTGTGCTGGGCATGAGCTGCTGCCTGGGCATTGTTTGCTCTGCCAGGCTCAACATGATGTGGCTAGCCTCGAGGCTCGGGTTGCTGGAAATGTCCCCGAACTCACTGGTTCCTGCTCCAGTCATGATGTTCATGGACTCATTAGCTGGTCCAATGCTAATCATGTCTTCCATCTGTGGGGAGGCAACCATTCCTGGGCTGTTTAACACTGGGTTATTCACAGGATCTGTTGCCTCGGCAGCAGTTGAACCTGCTCAAAAAAAACCAAAAAACAATTGTACTAATTGACAGATTCATTCTAGCAGACTAGACTGTGTTATGAATAAAAGTCATGGGAAAGCAAAACTTTATAGTCAATAATAAGAATTATTAAAAAAACTGAAGTTATTAATTATAAAAGTCAACCATCCCAAAACAAAAAAAAGCTATGAGTGGTGTTTTTCAAACTCTTTTACTTCAGCAGTAAAATTAATGAGAAATTATGTATTAATTAAAAGGGAAATAGACATTAAATTTGTAGAATAAATTGAATTTACTTCTTTAAGTCAAAACAAAATAAAATTTTAATGAGTATATTGGCTAATTAACTGATGAAAAAATATCATAACAAAAATGCAATGTCTCAGTGACTCACCCCCAAGTAACATTTCTTGTAGCAGATTGTCTATCCTAGCCATTCCAAACAGCTTGGCAAACTGAATCTGCTCAATCATTTTCCAGCAAATGCTTTGCAAAGATGGCAAGAGCAAAAGGATCTCTCCGAAACGTCCTCTGCTTTCATATTGCCTGTCGTTGATGTAGTCTTCCAAGTTGACCTGGACTTGGTAGCGAAACTGTTTGACCTTGGCAATATTAGTCAGGCCAGGAGCAACTGCAATCAAATGAGGATGAGATATAGACTTAAGACACAGAAAAATAAAACAAGTAATTATTTGGCTGCCTTAATTGTTTACATTCTCTAATATTAAAAATGCCAAAATATAGTACTGTTTTTTTTTTAAATTTATTTTAATTCATTATTAAGTTTTAAAAAAAAAATGGAATCTTTGAGTTTCAATCCATTTCTCAAACTTTTTGTTAGCTCTATGCATTAGAAGAATTTCGGTATTGATGTTTTGAGCAATAACAGAAATTAAATTGGGGAGTGTAAAAATGTTGTTATCACCCCTCAATTGCCTTTAGGCAGGGCCACTACATAGGAGTGCAACCCAAGCACATCTCAACGACCCTTCCCCTGCTGGGTGTGGTTATCTACTATATAATGACCCCAGCAATTAATGTGTGCATGTGTTAGGGGGGCCCAATAGACCCAGATTTCTGAGGTCCAAGATTAGCTGGCAGAAGCTCTGACCATGGTAACAGCTTCCTCTCTTCATAAAAATAAAATTTTAAACAGGATGATGTGATTTGTCATAAAGCTTACCTGGATCAAAAAATACAAGAGTTTTGAGGCATGCGAACTCTGAATCATCAACTTGAATATCTCTCATTGGGGAGACAATTTCATCCAAAATTCTACTGGCAATATTGCTTACATCGGGATCTATATTCTGTCGGGTAATGACAGAATCATTACTAAGTAGTAGAACTTCTGACATCGGAATCGACCTTTTAGCGACACCCAAGATAAGGTGTTCCCCAGCATGGGCCCTGAGCAAGGCAACCTGCAATTAGTAAACAAAAAGAATAATCAAAGCATGTTTTAATTTTTTTTAAATACATTAATTTCCTCTAAGAAGTTTGAAAATCTTAGTTATGGCCCTTGCTACCTCAAAGAAAACTGTTGAGTAGTGAAAAACAAAGTTTGTCAACTAAATCATTTCAATATAATGGGGAAATTAAACCTAATGGAATTTAAACCACAGACAATCTATCAAGGAGGCCACAGTCAAACATATTTTCAGGACCAAATGTCTAAAGAATTTATCCCCCAGGCCTGGACATTTGTACACCTTGCCTGCAGATAAGTCATTACAATTAGAAACTGTGTTTTGTTAACAAAGCAAAGCCTACCTGATCGTCAAGGGGCAGCTCACTGAAGCATGGAATCAGCTTGGCCCACTCCACCAGCACCAGGAGCTGTTGTTTCATCGACTCAACTACATCCTCCAGGGTGGCTGACCTTCTGTTTCTGATGTCTGCTATCAACACATGTGGCGCCATCTGTGAATCAATCTGCATTTGCCCCAATGCAGTTTAAAAAAGTGCAAAATGTATATATATAAAAAAAAAGGCAATTTACCACAGGCTGAAAGAAAACTTCCACAGGAATTATGTTTGGTGCAACTGGCTTAAAGAGTTATTTGGAGCGGTAGGTTTAATAGTAAATGGTTATCACTATTAACCATTCATTTCAATGTTATTTACAACATCCATAGCTTAATGCGTTCTACACCTTATATAATTTCTATTTCGAAGGATTCAAAAATATTACTTTTTTTTATAAGACTGCTGGTTTTTGAAAGAGGAAGTAAATATCTATCTAATTGGAGAAACCAAAATCCCTAGCTTATTAAATTTCTTAAATATTATTTTACTTAAGATTGTCTTCTTGCCAAATCGGCAGAGCAGGCATATATAAAAGTTAAGTTGTTGGATTTTAATCCAGCTTTGAATTGGTAGGAAATATGAATTCAAAGGCTTATTTTCATATTTAGGATTATGACTTTAGACACAACATTGTGAGACAGATAAAAACTTATGGAATCCTATTAAGCCCATGTAAGGATGATGACATGCCATCTCTTGACCTTAAAACGAGACGAAAATTTTAAGAGCCTTTTCTTATCCCCTCCCCCCTGAACCCCTTTCCCATTATAACAGAGGTTTCTGCCATAGCCATGAAGGTAATCGGGGAAAAATTTATTGGCTTTGCTGGATTCGAACTCATAACCTGCAATCTGCTGACTGGGGTTATAACTCTCCCTACCACCAAGTCGTCCAAAAATCATGTCCATTTTTTTTAATGAGGTTAGGTCAGTTCCTACCTAAAGTGATATTACGGAAATGGACACTTAAAACTCAAATTTATTAATTTTTTTTTTAAGCTGTAAGTAATTTTTTTTCTACCTAGAACAAAAGACCAACACATACTTGTTGCCTGGACATTGTCTCTGCATTCAGTAAGGTGCTCACTGACAGGGAATTGCTCTGTGTCACATCTTCATAGCTGGTACGTCTGACGCTAATCCTGTCCCTTTCATTTTGCACAGCTGTTAACACAAAAAGAATAACAACAGAGATACACAAACATATTCCATAAATTAGATTTATAGAGGATAGGTATATTAATATTGAACACTAGGGGTGGTGTAGGATAGGTCAGGGTGACACTCCCAGGGTGACGCCCAGGATGTAGAAGAAAATATTGAGCCCCTAAAAAAAAAGAAAAGATGAAAAAAAAATTAAAAGTTGGATTTTGAAGGGTCCCTTGCAAGTTGAGGCCCCGGGCGTCTGACTGCCTACCGTTGTTGTTTACATTATGCAGAAAACAATAACTACCAAGTAAATTATGCTGGGGCGGGGGAAGGGGGGAGTGATAAAAAAACCTGACCTGAGTAGGTTTTATCTGACATTATTTTGAATAGATGGGCATTGTGGTACCAGCATAACTCTTCTCAAAATGTCCTTCTTAAAGAAAGAAATATTGATATGCTCTTTCAAAATTTAACATTGGCGAGGCTGTAACAGAACCAAGAAAAACCTATGTGTCTGGAGACAATGGGATTTGAACATGTAACCAACGTAACCCTCCCCCTCCCCCCCCCCCCCCACAGACCATCAAGTCATTCTCTGAGACCACTGATGAACTTTTTCAGAGACAGTATTAAAGAGGAGGTAGGAACAGAAAGTAAAGTGAGAAGATAAGCAGTACATGAGTGGACGCAGGGATAAATGATGTGGAGGAGCAATACATGAGAGGAAGGGAAAGAGTAAGTGAGGGAGAGGAGCAGTACATGTGGTGGGAGAAGTGAGGGAGAGGAGCAGTACATGTGGTGGGAGGAGGAGTAAGTGAGGGAGAGGAGCGGTACCTGTGGTGGGAGGAGAAGTGAGGGAGAGGAGCAGTACCTGTGGTGGGAGAAGTGAGGGAGAGGAGCGGTACCTGTGGTGGGAGGAGAAGTAAGTGAGGGAGAGGAGCAGTACCTGTGGTGGGAGGAGAAAGTGAGGGAGAGGAGCAGTACCTGTGGTGGGAGGAGAAAGTGAGGGAGAGGAGCAGTACCTGTGGTGGGAGAAGTGAGGGAGAGGAGCGGTACCTGTGGTGGGAGGAGAAGTAAGTGAGGGAGAGGAGCAGTACCTGTGGTGGGAGGAGAAAGTGAGGGAGAGGAGCAGTACCTGTGGTGGGAGGAGAAAGTGAGGGAGAGGAGCAGTACCTGTGGTGGGCAGGCACGCCGAGAGGGGGGCAGGCGGGGTCATTGCCAGGGGCCTGCATCTGTGAGGGGGCCCGGCCGCCCCGACCATGTCAATTTTTTCACGATTCATTGTTTATTAAGGGGCCCACAATGATGTCCAGCCCTGGGGCCCGTGTTGGCTCTCGGCGCCCCTGGTGGTGGGAGGAGGAGTACGCAGGGCCCTGAGAAAGTATCATATTTAGGGAATATTTGTTTGTTTGTTTGTTTTTTTAACAGCTTTAGGTGCAAATTCAAAAGACCGTCTCCGAAAGATTAAACGGTGCCCACCTTCTTTCTTCATCCCTGCCCGGAAACATTTCCTCAAGCGACAGTAGCGACACTGGTTCCTCTTGTCCTTGTCCACGACACAGTTCCGAGAAAACCTGCAAGCGTAGACGTGATTTCTCCGAACGCTGCGCCGGAAGAACCCTTTGCAGCCGTCGCAGCTGAAGGCGCCGTAGTGCTTCCCCGTGGACTTGTCCCGGCAGATGGCGCACTCCTGGGAGCCAATCTGAGTCTGCGATGCTGCGCTGGACTGTGACCGGCCACCTGCTTGGCCGAACGAGTAATTCTGTGAGTCGCCATCAGGGGATTCTGTTGGGATATGAAGAATATATATATCAGTTATATAACATAGATTTAATCCTACCGATACTGAAATATAGAGGATGTATATCAGTTATGTAACAGATTCAATCCTATCAATACTGAAATATAGAGGATGTATATCAGTTATGTAACAGATTCAATCCTATCGATACTGAAATATAGAGGATGTATATCAGTTATGTAACAGATTCAATCCTATCGATGCTGAAATATAGAGGATGTATATCAGCTAGCCTATATAACATAGATTCAATCCTACCGACACAATACAGGAGATGTTTGCTATCTTAATGGTTTTAAATTATCAATGCTTTGTTACCGGGTTGGGGGGGGAGGGGTCAAAATGTGGGCCCGAGTATCCGACAACTGGGGCCCCTCTTATCACACCCACCCATTAATAGACAAGACATTTTAAAATCATATAATATACCCTACGGTGCCGTCAGGAACAAGAGTCACTGACATTTATTCAGATTTAGGTCAGATGGGACCCTGGTGCAGCAGAAAAAAAAATGTGGTCTTTTTAAAACGACCAAGACAGTGAAAATAAAGTAGCAAGTGTGCAATTTACGCTATTCGGGGAAGTTAGGGGTTTAAGACGCGCGCCCGGTGAGCCCATCGTTAAATCTTGAATCCGCTTCTGGTTCGGCGGCCATGAATCAATGCATAAATTTGAAAAAAAAGAACAGTTCAATAGGTGTTGGTTTAGAAATGAAAAAGACAAAACACGATAACAACTAGTTAAAGTTCAAGTAACTGTCTTCATTTAGAGTAGTTTAGACTATTTCGCCGGCATACACAATAACACGCTCTCCCGAGTCTGCAATAAAGTGACTTGGCAGTCGGGGGCCAGCGTTAAGGCGCTCGACAGACCATTGCTGGAAGTTCCACCATGTCTCCCGTGGCGCCTCCATGGCCTCCACACCACTATCATCTATGGTGGGGATGAAAGAAGAGTACTACAAGAAAAAAAAAACCGACCCAATAATTAAGAAAAAATAAAAGGATATAAGAAAGCTAAGCCACAAATTAATCGTATCTACATCTATTCTCGTTTCAGCAATTACTGCAACTCTTGGTCGACCCACTTCAAAGCAGATCGACACCGCTGAGCTAAAATATAACTGGAGGGCTCATTGGGCTGAGACAACAGAATATATTCTGGCGGGCTCATTGGGCTGAGACACCGGAATATATTCTGGCGGGCTCACTGGGCTGAGACACCGGAATATATTCTGGCGGGCTCACTGGGCTGAGACACCGGAATATATTCTGGCGGGCTCACTGGGCTGAGACACCGGAATATATTCTGGCGGGCTCACTGGGCTGAGACACCGGAATATATTCTGGCGGGCTCACTGGGCTGAGACACCGGAATATATTCTGGCGGGCTCACTGGGCTGAGACACCGGAATATATTCTGGCGGGCTCATTGGGCTGAGACACCGGAATATATTCTGGCGGGCTCATTGGGCTGAGACACCGGAATATATTTTATGAGATGGCGTCTTCAAGACTTTAAAGACCCCCCCCCCACCCACCGGTCAGGAATTGCGGTATCTTAGAGCTCACGATCTCCGTATGTGTATCGCTGCAATGACATACATAATCGGAATATTTCGACAAGTTCGGATTTTCGCAGCGTAGTATTGAACACGTGCATTTCCGCAACCTCGCAGAGTTTTTTTTTTTTAAATCTCGCAGATGTAGTTTGTACAATGATAAACAAAACAAAAAAAAAACGGCTTCTAAAGAATAGAAGACATAGATTTTCTGTATCTGTATCGCTGCATTGACATTGTGATATGTTAATGTGGACAAGATACACTTGAAATGGTGTAGCACTGATAAGGACTAGCATTTAATGGTAAAATTCGATTAGTGCGCAACCCAATTATATCGGAGCACAGTGACCGCGACCCATCATAGGGTCTGGACCCACACAGAGAACCACTGTTATGACACAGGCCCGTGTTGTTGGTGACATCTTTGGCTCAAAAAATCTCTCTCTCTCTCTCTCTCTCTCCTCTCTCTCTCTCTCTCTCTCTCTCTCTCTCTCTAACACACACACACATATAAACAAACACACATAACCTCACAGCATACGCGGACACGCACTCACTCACGCACACACCCTGGCGGGAAATACGGGCAGACAACTGTTACTCACATAGCTTTGCTCGACAATCATTGAAATGACTGACCTATATTTAGTCTGACAACACAGATGTTTTTTTTTATTTTTTTAGCTTTTTTTTTTTAATGCATGACCCAGAGGAACTGCCCTAATTTGTGCACAATGTTTACGTCGCCGTTACGACATCCACGCAACGCAACCTATATAAGATTTTTTTTTTTTTTTAAACTTTTCATAAAATAAAAATATAAATCGAATCAACCCGTATCAACACATTAAAATTACACTCTCGTGTAGAAAAAAAAATGACGATGTTTATGAAATAACGGACATTTTCAATTACAGTGTGCTGCAAATATTTTATATTATTTTGAATCAATCCCTCGCTAATTAAAGTGCACCCAATGTGTGTATGTATTTATTTATGTTTACTATTAACGGTGTTGGCAGAAGAGAAAAAAACAACTCATGCGGCACATTGCCAGTTTGCCATTGTTTTGTGTTTTTATTTTTTATTTTTCTTAATAAGCCACACTTCGCTACTTGAGTACACAACTCACTCTAATAAAACACAAAAATACATTCAAATAGTGCTAAACCATTCAAAAGATCCAGACCACTTACAATAATAATAATCATTAAAACACTAAAGAAAAAATATAAAAAAAAACAGCTCTTGTTACACTTTCTCCAC
Source organism: Bulinus truncatus (assembly GCA_021962125.1). Classification (NCBI taxonomy): domain Eukaryota; kingdom Metazoa; phylum Mollusca; class Gastropoda; family Planorbidae; genus Bulinus; species Bulinus truncatus. The sequence goes on from JAGDYQ010000095.1 coordinate 2,002,389, forward strand.
CAAAATGTAAAGGCGAGTTCGTTTCAAGTGGGTTTTCCTGCAAAAGCATGAATACATTTTTCAAAAGACAATGGGGAAATTCCATTCAATGCTCACTAGTTCGGCCAATGAGGTGGGGGGAGGAGTGCATCAACTCACCGAAGTGTTGTCAACAGACCTGGGATTTCCAACCCTTAAGACTACTCACCAACGGTGTCATTCTTCGCAACGAGAAAGTGGCCCACTCACATGTGAAGGTCGAACGCTCTCGGGGGTTAAGGCGTGCGTGCGTTTTTTTTTTAATTACGGTCATAATTAAGTAAAAAATAAATAAATAAATTTAAATGACAAAAATGGCAAACTGGCAATGTGCCGCATGAGTTGTTTTTTTCTCTTCTGCCAACACCGTTAATAGTAAACATAAATAAATACATACACACATTGGGTGCACTTTAATTAGCGAGGGATTGATTCAAAATAATATAAAATATTTGCAGCACACTGTAATTGAAAATGTCCGTTATTTCATAAACATCGTCATTTTTTTTTCTACACGAGAGTGTAATTTTAATGTGTTGATACGGGTTGATTCGATTTATATTTTTATTTTATGAAAAGTTTAAAAAAAAAAAAAATCTTATATAGGTTGCGTTGCGTGGATGTCGTAACGGCGACGTAAACATTGTGCACAAATTAGGGCAGTTCCTCTGGGTCAAGCATTAAAAAAAAAAAGCTAAAAAAATAAAAAAAAACATAAAACTAGAGCATTTAATTTTGATAAAAAATTTTATCAACCGATGCGAAAATAAACAAAGTTCAATCCATATTTTAAAAAAAATTCCTCCTTAATATGGCTATATTTACACACATGTACATACATTTTTTTAAAATTTCAGAATCCACCTCCTCGCTGATCTGAAGGGGACCCAAGAAATTATTTAAGATACAGGCACTGCCATATCGGTCTTCAATACAGTCAAGAAACAAAATGGCGCACTATAAAAATATCTCCCAGTGAGTGAAGTACTGGCACCGAAGTGACTTGATATCACAATGTAATTTTCGAAGAAAAATGCGTTCCTCTTGATTATACAGATAAACCATTAGCAATGTTTAACACGCCGCGATACCCGGGTGAGGGGCGGCACATGAACGCCTTAACATACGCCTCAAGCAAGGACATGCATGAAAATTATGTAGGCCAGGGGTTCTCAACCTTTTTCGCTTCGCGACCCACTTGGACAAAAAGTTTGGTTTTCACGACCCACATGGACAAAAAGTTTGGTTTTCGCGACCCACTTGGACAAAAAGTTTGGTTTTCACGACCCACATGGACAAAAAGTTTGGTTTTCGCGTCCCACTTGGACAAAAAGTTTGGTTTTCGCGACCCACTTGGACATAAAGTTCGGTTTTCGCGACCCACTTGGACAAAAAGTTTGGTTTTCGCGACCCACTTGGACAAAAAGTTTGGTTTTCGCGACCCACTTGGACAAAAAGTTTGGTTTTCGCGACCCACTTGGACAAAAAGTTTGGTTTTCGCGACCCACTTGGACAAAAAGTTTGGTTTTTGCGACTCACTTGGACAAAAAGTTCGGTTTTTGCGACCCACTTGGACATAAAGTTCGGTTTTCGCGACCCACTTGGACAAAAAGTTCGGTTTTTGCGACCCACTTGGACAAAAAGTTTGGTTTTCGTGACCCACTTGGACAAAAAGTTTGGTTTTCGCGACCCACTTGGACAAAAAGTTCGGTTTTTGCGACCCACTTGGACAAAAAGTTTGGTTTTCGCGACCCACTTGGACAAAAAGTTTGGTTTTCGCGACCCACTTGGACAAAAAGTTTGGTTTTCGCGACCCACTTGGACAAAAAGTTTGGTTTTCGCGACCCACTTGGACAAAAAGTTTGGTTTTTGCCACTCACTTGGACAAAAAGTTCGGTTTTTGCGACCCACTTGGACAAAAAGTTTGGTTTTCGTGACCCACTTGGACATAAAGTTTGGTTTTCGCGACCCACTTGGACAAAAAGTTCGGTTTTTGCGACCCACTTGGACAAAAAGTTTGGTTTTCGCGACCCACTTGGACAAAAAGTTTGGTTTTCACGACCCACTTGGACAAAAAGTTTGGTTTTCGCGACCCACTGGGACAAAAAGTTTGGTTTTCGCGACCCACTTGGACAAAAAGTTTGGTTTTTGCGACTCACTTGGACAAAAAGTTCGGTTTTCGCGACCCACTTGGACAAAAAGTTTGGTTTTCGCGACCCACTTGGACAAAAAGTTTAGTTTTCGCGACCCACTTGGACAAAAAGTTTGGTTTTCGCGACCCACTTGGACAAAAAGTTTGGTTTTCGTGACCCACTTGGACAAAAAGTTTGGTTTTCGTGACCAACGTGGACAAAAAGTTTGGTTTTCGCGACCCACTTGGACAAAAAGTTTGGTTTTCGCGACCTACCCTGGCAAGAAAAATCACCATACAAGAAATACAATGAAAGCGCCATTAAGATGTTATTTATAGATTTCCCCCTTTTAGATTAAAAAGAAAAGTATGGCTATATAACATACTAGTGGAAATGCCTGCTGAAGCTGGCTGAACGATATTCGACAGAAGGGATAACAAAGAAATATACGAAATACTGCAATAAAAAAGAACATGTGGCCTTTATTGCCATGAACAGAAATAACAAAGAAATGTTTGAAATACTGCAATAGAAAATAACATTTGGCTTTTAATGCCATGCACACAATACGATATGAAAACTACCAGCGAGGAAGACACACGGTTACAACGCATAAAACCGCACGATATGAAAACTACCTGAGGGAGACACACGGGTAAGACGATTATGTATTTAAGGAAACAGAAATAGCGTGTTGATTGTGCACATATACATATTCTCGATCTATAATGCCCATAATGACTGTAATACGTATAACATATTGTGTCTCTTGAACCAGTCAGAGAAATGAGTTCAGAAAGAAAAAAAAAATAGAAAAAAAAAGAAGCAAGCGATATAGTCTAACTAACATCCGTGAAGTTTTGAACAGTAACTTCTATCAATTCACTCAAATAAAGACCCTATATTCTCTCGGTACTATTGCACCAATGACCACGCGATTAACCCAGCCGTACAGTCTGTATCAACATTGTGCATGTACCGTACCGTAAGTCCGAGCTTTAAAAAAAAAAGGCAAATAACCCCAGTACCGGGTTACGCGGTGTACTGGACGTTAAACTAAGATGGGGCTCCGAAACAGCGCTATTAAATGTTTCCGCGCTTTTCAGATTTTGGAGGAGGGCTCCAAAAATGTAACGCGCATGGCGCCACAATAGCTAGCTACGGTTCTGCATTGGCCTGCCTATAAGGAGGGTCAACGAATACAATTTATGATGTTTCTGATGTTGTTTTTATTCCCAAGACACCGTGCTTGGAGTATTAAGTGCCCCTGTTTATACTTAAAGGCACCATGTTAATAACAGCTCACGACAAAAGCCTTATTTCATATTACGACCGTTGCTGCGGCCGCGTGAGGCGGTTATGGACATTACAGACTACATACCGCAGATCCTCCAACTGGGGAGCCGCTCCACCAGCGCGAAAAGGTTGCTGTCGTTTCCGAAAGAGGGCGCGACGTTGCTTTCCTCCAGCGCCCTTCGGTGCGAGACGGAGACGTACTGCTCCATGTGATACGCCCCTGAAATCAGACGGGTGTTCCTCGAGAAGTTGGAGTAGGCGGCGTACCTGCAGCTGGGCCTCTCTTCCAAGTACTTCATGGTCGATGATTCGTTCAACTCGGCAACCATGGGCGATACAATAAATAGGTCAGCCGATGTTTTTTTTTCCTCAATGCAGCAACAGTTTATAGATAAATGTTGACTAAGCAACAGAGTACCCACAAAGATGCAGAAACCAGCACAGCAGAAATCATTTGCTACGTCGACATATTTTGAAAAGACTTGTATTAAAAAAACTTGTATAAAAAATTACTCCAAAGGAAATTTCACAAACGCTCGACTCGAAATGGATGGCGATCCAAGGGAAAGTTAACACAACATCTTTTATTTTTCCAATCAAGTGAATCGTCTCCCCTTTATTTATTTCCTTGAAGCAACAGGTTGTTAGCTTATCATCTTTTTGGTACACATGTACAAACAAAACCGAAGCGGGGCAGGACCGCCCTCCGAGAACGACCCCCCACTTCTTGTCCACGGAGATCCTTTGCGGTGATCCATAAGCCACACCTTCTTTTAATAATATCCAGCCGGAGGAGGAACGGTGAGGGTAGGGGGAGAATCATACTGTCACTGTTTCGGGATTGTCATGCGTCAAACCTTTCTTCCGGTCCCCGGCCACTGCTCCCATGTTCCCGCCCACCATGTCAATTTCCAAGTCGCCTCATTAACATAACACATTATGTGCTGTCGTTTTTTTTTTTTAAATTACAATTACCACTTATCTACCTCTTGATGCCACGAATTATGTCACGATGAGTAAGATTAAAAAAAAAAAACTTTAACCAAATAAAATAATGTAAAAAAAGACACATTAAACCAATCTCTCCATTGTTTTAATAACAGACAATTCACTAGCAGGCAATTTAATAAAAGTCAATTTAATAACAGACAATTTTATAACAGACAATTTAATAACAGACAATTTAATAACAGACAAACGAATCATTCGGTTCACGATGGAAGTATCAGTGTTATGTTTTGGATTACGAATCCAAGTCCTACTAAGTACGTCCATTTGGGTGTCTAATTAACATCAATTTCAATGAAGATGTTCGCACGTAATCCGGTTTACGAATTAGTTTCGGAACGGGTTCAGTTGGTGAAACCGAGGCCCTTGAATTATTTATTCTGTGTGTAGACATGCAGCCTGTCCGACGAAGAGAGACCCAAAGCTAGATGAGCTGATTAGAGCCCTTCTCTCAAAAGGTTTATGCTGAGGCCCCCTAACAGTGGCGTGGGGAGGGTACTGCGGGCGGTGCGGCCACACAGGGCGCCGGAGTATGAAGGGGGCACCGAAAGAGCGCTATCAAATGTTTTTGCACTTCATATTGGGAGGAGGGCGCCAAAACAAGTAACATATTAATTTCCTCTGTGTCGGGGACTTCCTTGCCTCAAATAACTACACCACTGCCCAAAACTTTTTTTGTGTGTATATAGCAATGTAAACTTTTGTTATAAAGGAGATATTTAAAACAAAACAAAACAGCCAGCGAAATTATTTCGCAGACATGGAAATCCAGAGTGGATCTCAAGTATTGACAACTTTGTAGAGTTTACAGCGGCTTTAATCAAATTATTTTTACAAGCTTATATTTAGTTTCACTTTCTGTAGAATGTTTGTCTAGGCCAGGGGTCGGCAACCGGCGGCTCGCGAGCCGCATGCGGCTCTTTCGATGTCAAGTTGCGACTCTTTCGATGTGAAATTGCGGCCTTCCATTTCAATGCGCAAATAATTATAATATTATTTTATATACCTATTCCTAATCGAATACCATAATGTTGAAAGAACACTTGGAGTGGCTCTTTAAAAACTGAGAAAATTCTAAATTATAACTTTTGGCTCTTCCATACTAAATCAAAGTGTATCTGTGCGAAAGTTTTACGTACATCCGGAAGGCGTTAGGCTTATTTGGCTAGGTCAAAAATTTTTTTTAATAATAATAGCACGTTAAAACAATAATTATAAAACACTAACATATTAAAAAAAACGTAGAAAAGAAAGAAATATCAAGAAAAGAAAGAAATATCAAGAAAAGAAAGAAATATCAAGAAAAGAAAGAAATATCAAGAAAAGAAAGCTTGAAAACAATACGTTTTTAATTGAATGTATTAAATTGTATAATTCCCCAGGTAACGGGAAGATGGAAAAAAGAAATTATGATGAATAAAAAAAATTGAAAAAGTGTTTGCTCTATTCGGCAGTGATCATTTATGAAATGATAAAATCGATACATTCTGGACTAAGTAAGTTTTCCAAAATCCATTGATAAAATGACTATGATCTAAGGAATTATTTTGTTACTTGATAGTACATTTCATTAATTTTTTAAAATAAAATCGTAATTGAAAAAATAAAAAAAAGTTGTTTTTTTCTATTTGTATTATTTCTTTTTGTTTTGTCCACACTATATATTTAAATTATATTTTTTTAAAATATGGAAAGCGAGAATGCGTCTTATAATATGACCGCATTATAGAACTTTTCTCAATAAATGTGTTAAACAAGAATACAACAGATAAGGGAAAAGCGGAGGGGGGGGGGTCGAAACCAACAATGACGCGGGTGTTTTAATCAGTATGTGATGATTTATTTCGGCTGAATTGTCAACTCTACATTTTTTGTTATTTCACGCCGACAAGTACAAAAAAAAACAAACAAACAACAAACCCAATTAAAATGAAGAAACAAAAAAACAAACAAAACAAAAACAAACAACAACATTAGGGAGTTTGTCAGTCTATTGACGTCTGTCTTCTAGAAGAGAATTCTGAGAAGTAGGTAGATAGAGTTAATGTTATTATAGGTAGATAGAGTTAATGTTATGTACAGGTAGACACAGTTAATGTTATGTACAGGTAGACACAGTTAATGTTATGTACAGGTAGATATAGTTAATGTTATGTACAGGTAGACACAGTTAATGTTATGTACAGGTAGATAAAGTTAATGTTATGTACAGGTAGGCATAGTTAATGTTATGTATAGGTAGATATAGTTAATGTTATGTACAGGTAGATAGAGTTAATGTTATGTACAGGTAGATAGAGTTAATGTTGTGTACAGGTAGACAGAGTTAATGCCTTGTGTAGGTAGATAGAGTTAATGTTATGTATAGGTAGACAGAGTTCATGTTATGTACAGGTAGACATAGTTCATGTTATGTACAGGTAGACATAGTTAATGTTATGTACAGGTAGATAGAGTTAATGTTATGTACAGGTAGATAGAGTTAATGTTATGTACAGGTAGATAGAGTTAATGTTGTGTACAGGTAGATAGAGTTAATGTTATGCACAGGTAGATAGAGTTAATGTTGTGTACAGGTAGACAGAGTTAATGCCTTGTGTAGGTAGATAGAGTTAATGTTATGTATAGGTCGACAGAGTTCATGTTATGTACAGGTAGACATAGTTCATGTTATGTACAGGTAGACAGAGTTAATGTTATGTACAGGTAGATAGAGTACATGTTATGTATAAGTAGATAGAGATAAACTAGGCGAAGTATAGAGTCTCCCCTCCACCCTTTTCTTCCTGTCACCAGTCGTAAGTTTTATTCTCCGTAAAATAGATTTCAGTTTCACACGGAACAATAATTATTTGAAAAAACTTCAAAACAACAACAACATAACAATTGACCAGTCGACTGGCAAGTTGCTGGAAACATAAAGTACTGTCTGTGAACCACAGTTTTGCACACTTATTGATATATAATTATAGCACACACGAAACAATACACATCTATGTAATACTTATGTATCTGTGCAGAGACAGCAGTCGTTCTTTCTCCCCCACCTCCACCCACAAAAATATTTACCTAAGGGCCCCCAGAGTAGATAATGGATGGCCGTATGAAAAAAGGAGAAAAAACTGAAAAGACACCCCCATCCCTCACCTTTTTAAACCAACAAACAAACAAACAGTTAACAAGGATGAGCGTAAAATTACGTCACAGTTTTTCAGACTTAATCTTAATCCTCTCGGCTTGTGTCAGTAAGAATTATCCCCCCCCCCTTTCACACAATTCCCCAATACTGCCCTCCGGTTAAAGCAAGCTTGGAAAAAAACAAGAAATGTAAATATTCAAGGAATGATAACTCTCTCTCTCTCTCTCTCTTTCTCCCTCTCTCTCTCTCTCTCTCTCGAACACAAACACACGCACATTTATGGTGTAGAAGCCAAAATTTAGTTTCATCACTTGACTGGGTTCAAACGAAACACTCAGAAAATTTCACCAATTAAAATATTTAACTCTGATCAGTGGCGTATCGTAGGAAGGGACGGTCGTGGGCGGAGACGGTCCTTGGCGTTACCAGTGAATGCGCGGGGAGGGGGGCTCAGGCACTGGCAGATTAACGTTAGCCGGGGCACCGGGTGCACTATGAAATACTCTGCCCATTTACAAAGGCAGATACAGAGTAATCGATGGTACAGGCGTACAATGGATTACAGGGCCCTTCACAAGTCGGGACCTCTGGCGTAAGGCGAGTGACAAACGTGGGGGCCTAGAACCATAACTCTAGGGTTTTTTTTATAGTAACGAAACGCTCCTTATGCGATGCCCCCTTTAGGCGCGAAGGATTAGAGTGACCTATTTTCCCATGCCCAATGACCGATACTGGTCACTTTGACCGAAATAAAATTACAAAGTCATGAGACAATAAAGCTTTCTATTTAGGTTTTGTAAAGAGGGAGGGGGGGGGGCAAAGTGAATGACCATCCCGGTTACCAGAATATCCATGCATCGCCAAATTGATCTTCTTGTCTAGTACTTTACTTAACGTTTTCGTACCTAAAAACAAAAAATGGTGAGCTTGGAAGTCTGACAGGCATGGCGGTGATTGTGAGTTCCAATCCCTGCCACACCTTTGGGCTTGCCGCCAATCTACCATGTTTGGGAGACAAAAGGCTTTGGAAGGCCTACAGGCGCGGGTTACCATCAATAAGGCCCCAGGAGTAGAAGAGGATAATGTACACATACTAAAGACTCTCTAATGGATATACAAAAAGGGCACTTTTTTTAGCTTTCATATCTTTCATATCCAGTGCTAATAGGGCGCTGACATATATTTTTTGCCTGACACACCCCAAATATCTAAGAAAGTTTCAGACTTGGGCTTCCTGAGACCTAAAAACGGCACAAACAGACCTAAAAGAGGAGGGAGTGAGTAAATATTAACCACAATTATTAGTTACATTAAAAAAAAAAGAGATGAAATATTCATGGTATTAAACTGCTCACAAGAAACCAAACTAGGTATCATTAGACAAAAGTTGGGGGGGGGGGGGGGGGCTTGCTTTACACCCACCGTTCGATGTACTCCCGACAGCCTCCATAATGCGTCCTTGGGGAGCTTCTTTTTGGTATGTGTGGGTATGAAGAAGAGCGACATAGTCTCTGTAGTGGCTACATATTTAATATTGGCCAATGATAGTGGCTACAGATTTAACATTGGCCAATGATAACATCAGATCTATAACGATTCTCACAAGACAAGTGTTTAAACAAAATCTATTTGGAAAACGAATAATTGAAGATGGTGAAATGGAGTCAAAAATTTAGTTGGTCAAAGTCTCTTTCAGAATTTTTTTTTTTTTTTAATATTTAAAATTGACCATCGAAGTTAGCATAAACTATACCCCCCCCCCCGTCTCAAGCGAGCCAGCCAAAAAAAAAAATTGATAAGAGATGGCACGTAAACGTTCTCAGGTGAAAACACAATGTTGGGGGAAATAACTGTCGCTATTGTTGCAAGTCCAAGTAGGTGTACCCTCTCTCCGTTGGTTTACTGGATTACCATCTTTACTTCTGATGCCCAAAAGGCATGTTGACGATGTGGTCAGTATGGGGATGGGGGAAAGATTTGTCGGAGGGCAGAACATGTAATACACGGACCTGTCCAGCCTCCAGGGGGTGAGAAGATTAAAACAACTGACCAGACTAATTTCAATAAACGAGCAACAGTGTCAGCGATAAGTGGCGTAACGGACAAGATACAATCCCCCGGTGTCTGGCGACACATCCTTAAAATAACATTCGAATCGGTGAAATTAAATTAGCCGTTGTCTGAGCGTTCTAACATGTTTAAGCGTTATTGAAATCATTCATAACAAATCTTTCGAAGCCATATGGATTTGAAATTTTGAGCACTTGTGCATTAGGGTGATAACTATTTTCATTATTTTTCGTAACGAAACTGAAACCCCTCACATTCGAGGAACAATTATATGTAGATGACAGTAGCAACAGTAATTTTTTTTAAAATTGAAAAAAGTTCCCCCTATTTTTAATTTTTCGTTCACATATCGCGCAGTTTGAACTCGCCCCAGCTTGGGGTGAGTTCACAATATATAACTATTTCATTATTGTTATAACTTCTTTTATTTTCTGTTTCAGGTGCAAATATATAATATATATTCTGGAATATTTTAGAACATTGTGGAATATTTTTGAATATTTTGGATAAACTATCTCGTTTTCAGTGCAAGATTGCAAGTCTTACTGTCAGGATAGTGAAAGTAGATAGACATGGATAGATAGAAAGACATATTGTTAGACAGATAGACAGATAGGCTAAACATCTCACACGGATGCCTACAAACCGTCAAATTCTTGGAAACTTCACTTTTCTGTTCAATAGCCAGAAACGGCGACTGGATCGAATCAAAATTATGATTACGGATATAGAATTGCTTTGGAGGGAAATTCTAGACTTTCCACTATTATCCAGCGCACTCATCAGAAAGAAACTCAATTGCCTGATTGATTTATATGACAAAAACAAAAAGAATCCGTCTGATAAATTTACTACAACACTTTCTCAGTTATTTGATGTCACCAACGTTAATGGAGAATGGAAAAGCACGGAGGATAAAGAACTCTACCAGAGGCAAGTTAAGAGTGGAGGAAAGATTGGTTATTCAATGGTCAAACAAGCCCCTTTGGAATCAATCCACCCAAGAAAACGAATCCGACTATCAAAAACCCAATCACAAGCCAGCTCTTCTCAATCGCAACCTATACAAACACATACAACTGTCTCAGAATCTTCGGATTCTGAAACCTCTGCTTCTTCACCCGACTTGCCAACCTATTCTTCCACGTCATCTTCTCCTGAATGCAAACCGAAATACCAAAGAGCAAGCACTACAACAGCGGGTTTGCTAGTACTGCAAAACAACATTTCTACACATAAAGCATATGATGTTCTTGCAACCATTGCTGAACAGGGTCAGGATGTGCCAGTTCCAAGTCAGGCGGGTTTCTGGAAACGAGTAATCTCTGTAGGACGTAAAATGAAAACCAAAATTGTTCAAAAACTTCAAAGCAAAGAACTCTATTGTCTCCAGTTTGATGGTAAAAGAGTTCAAGGGGAAGAGTATCAAGTAGTTCTGCTGAAAAATATGACAACCGAAATCAAACTTGGTATTATTAAATGTGAGAGTGGTTCTGCCGCGGCCATTCACAAGGAACTACATCAGCTACTTGATGAATATGATGCTTGGAAAAATATTGGCATGATAATATGCGACACTACCGCAGTAAATACTGGTCGTTTGCATGGGATTGTAAAGCTCATACAGGATGATGTCTTGAGCAAGGGCTTTCAGAAGCCACAATATATTGGGTGTCAGCACCATGTACTCGACCTCCTTTTGAAACATGTCATGAATTTTTTTATCCAAGAGCCAACGAGCAAACCAAAACTCAACTATTCCTTCATTGACCAATTAACACAAAACTATGTCACTCTTCAGGCTGATTACCGCCTCGTTGCGACAGATGATGTTAGCACAGACGAGAACCCTGGATGGCGAGATGATTTCAAGTTCTTATATGAATTATGTCAGGCATATCGTCATTACAAAACAACTTCACGTTGGCCTCGCATCAACTGGAAGAAACTACCAAATTTACACCAGGCAAGATGGAACTCACGTGCGATATATACTGTTATATCATTTTTTCTGATACCAGAGTGGCGCAACATCCTCACTCCTGCCTGCAACTTCATCTGCTACGAATGGGCAAATGCTTGGTTCCATTCTCAACACTATAATGAAGCGTCCTTCAATGAACTGTTTACCTCACTCATCAGGATAAAATGCAAGAAGGCAATTAAGTGTTTAAAGACCCATTGGTCAGTCGAAAAGTCATTAATTGACATTCCCAGATCTAACCAAATTGCTGAACGTGCTGTGAAACTGATGGAGGAACTTCATGCAAAATCGAGAAAATTTCAATTTTTGAATCTGAAGTTCATAGGAAAAAATATGTTTTAAACATTTCTTGTACATTCTGTACATATTACTAACTGATCTGTATCTTATTTGTTAATAAAAGTTGATTAGTTATTATTATTACTCTTTTGAGTTAAGCTAAAAAAAATAATGTCCTTTTTTTTGAAAAAAGAAATATTTTTCCACTTTTTTCTTCCGAAAAAGGGGGAGGAGGGGGAACTTTTTTAAAAAAAATCAAAAATGCAATTAATATTCTTAAATTACACATAAAAGTTCCTCGATTGCAAGTGGTTTCATAAAAATATTTTTTTTGTTATCACCCTATTGTGCATTCTCGTTGACGGTACACTACATATATTTTTTAAAAGTTTCGGTCGATTCATTAAAATTTGATGGAGTCCGAAGTTAAATGATATTTTTGGTAAATGTTTACATATAGAGGGGAACTGGTTTGTATAGGTCAGGGGTCGGCAACCTTTTGACATGGAAGAGCCAAAAGTTATAATTTACAATTTTCTCAGTTTTTAAAGAGCCACTCAAATTGTTCTTTCAATATTATGGTATTTGATTAGGAATATGTATATAAAATAAAATCATTATTATTATTTGCGCATGGAACTGGAAGGCGGCAATTTGACATCGAAAGAGTCGCAACTTGACATCGAAAGAGCCGCATGCGGCTTGCGAGCCGCAGGTTGCCGACCCCTGGTATAGGTGCAGTTCTGGAGCCTTTTTTTTATAGCTTTATGCGCTATTTTAAATACTTTATGTTAACTTTGCCAACAAAAGCCAGTGAAACTATTTTATTAATATGCAGTATAAGAAAATGTAAAACAACTGTTTTATTTTTTTCAGTCTTTCGTTTTCGTACTAGGTACAACACTAAATTTTAACGCTAAGAAGTAACAAATAAATAATAAAAATACATTAAAAATAGACTTAAAAAAAACAACAACAACTTTGATTGAAATGAACTACAAGTAAAAAATAATTCTTTGGGCATATATCATATATATATTTATACACATTATATTGGCTAAATAAAAGTTTGAGAGCCAGTTCGTATTGTATTTATGAAATGACAACATTTTAAAGGACTTAGCATGTCTTCAAATTCCACTCATCGCTAAATGAAACAATGTATACTGAAAGTGATATACCAGCATGCTCTAGTCTTCGATAAATTGCTAGGTAAATAAATGAAATAATTGATCTAAATAGGCGCTCACACATTTTTTTTTTCCTAAGGAGTTGTGTTCTTTTTTTCACTTGGTAAATTTTGATAGAAGTCTTAAAAAATGTGTTTTTATCTAAGTGTTTTTAATCTAAGCTCATGCACTGTAAACGTATGTGTGTGTGTGTGTGTGTGTATATATATATATATATATATATATATATATATATATATATATATAATTTTAACGAAAGTATAATGACGTAAAAGATATTTTGTTTCGTCTCCTTTTCGTTCAGTAGAAACTGTTTAACAGTAAAGAAAACAAGCAGACGACATGGTAAAAAAAACAACAACAATGCACAAATGAAAGTGTCAGTTAAAAAAGTCAATCTATATTCAAAACTCAATTCCCTTAAAAAATAAATAAATAACATAAATAAAAAAAACATGAATATTTCTCATTTTAACTTAATGAATAATAAATTACGTTTGTTGATAACACCATAACGAAAAATTCGGCCGATAAATCCCGAGTCTATGTAAAAGAAAGTACTTAGACGAGGAAACAATGGTGGATGAGTCGGGGGGGGGGTAATTTTCGGCTAAATGCAAAAAAAAAATTACATTGTACATACGTTAATAAATGAAATTGGATAAATAAAGTTTAAGCTATAAAAGAATTTTTAAAATACGATTTATATTTGAAACAGTGAATGTGCAAGTCACAAATACAATTATTTCATGAATCAAATTTGATAAACTGTGTACAATGAAGAGAAATGTTCCTTTTTTTTTTTTGTTTTTTCAAAGTAGCTACCCCCGGACCATCGGACTTTCTTACCGCTGCTCTTCATTGGATATTAAGTGCCATCATGGCTCTGCATACGGGCATGGTAAGGGTGGGGTGAATTGCCTTGCGTCTACTGATCAGCATCGCAAGCAAACATATGGAAGAGCAGCAACATATTTAATAGCATTTATTCCCAATCGCCGTAATGTATGCCATTGTCAATAAACAATTATGCATCCAGACTGGCGGTGCACTGACTGAATGATAACCACATGATAACATACACTATAGAGAAACATACACTATAGAGAAACATACCCTAAAGAGAAACATACACTACAGAGAAACATACAATGTAGATAAACAAGACAATGAAGAGAAACAAAAAAAACGAATAATTTTTTCTCTAGATTTCAAAATGAAAATATGCTCATGTAAAATATAACATTTAATAAAGACCTTTGTTCAACTCTGCTAAATCTGGAATAAAATTTGGTAACGTCTTTCGCCGTGATCCCGTGAACGATATGGACTTAACGAGTTTCTTAGTTCAGCAATCTATTGTACCACTTATTGGATATTTCAGAATTTGGCAGGAGTTTGCGAAGTTGATTTATAGAAGATGCTTTGTGTTGCATTTACAGAGCCTGGCCGTCTTTTTTGTGTTTAAAACTTCAATTCTTTAGCAGCTTTTTCAGAAAGTATTTTTTTTTCAAATCTAAAGTCAACGATATAGCAACTAAACGGATCCACAACAAGTTAAAATTAAAACTTTTCAAATCTTCAAAACTGTTCAAATTTTAGCTTATATTTTAAAACAAGCAATTAAGCCTGTTCCATTCTGGACACAGGACGTGTTAGAGCATTTTCGTATTATGTATCAGTACGTATGCTATCTTTCAGTAAATATTTGTAAATTTTGTAAATGTTTATAAATTCAATTGTGTAATGCATATATCTGAAAAAAGATATTAAAAAGACGTTTTCTTATATTTGAAAACAAAATTATTTTCTCTTAAATCTAACTACAAGTGGTTTGTGGTTACTGAAAAAGGACTCATAATTGAAAATATTCGAAATTATAATCATTAAATCGTCCGAAAACTCCGTCAATTGTTGCATATCTCTGATACTTTCAATTAAACTCAGAACACAAGCTTACTATTTCATTTGATGAGTTTCTTAAAAAATCTTGGTGAAACTACGTGCTGCAGTATTTCGCACCAAATGAACGTACAAGGTGTATATATAATATATAAGCCCCTTAGGAGCCCTGAAGCCCGGCCCTCAGAGGTCCTGTCGCGAAATGAACTTTTGATGTACACATGGCAGGCCAAGACCTACAAAATGATATATACATCATGGGTCTAGGACTTATAGTTGCTGAGAATGGGCGCTCCTTTGTTAATATAGCTTATATAGTAAAAAACGGTACTAAGCCCCCTTTTACGGCCATCAGAGGTCAGATCGCGAAATGGAAAAAAGTCATTTCTTGGCAGGCCAAGACTTACAAAATGATATATACATCATGGGTCTAGGACTTATGGTTGTTGAGATCTTGGGTCTAGGACTTATGGTTGTTGAGATCTAGGGTGATGACAGACAGACAGACAGACAAAACGGGGACAATAGAGCATTTTTTTTCGAAAATGCTCTAAAAAAATCTTTTTTTTTTTACCCAAATGTTTACTTTGTGTTTAGTCCGGAATTATCTTCTTCCTCATGTATCATTTACAAAAAAAAAAAGCTGAATTTAAGTTTCAAAACTAAAAAACACTTTGTGAGAAATCAATGATAATTCTCCACCCCCCTTTCCTTGTATGGCTAAATAAAAAGTGATTTCAAGTGTTCTAGAATGACTGTAAGGAACATTAAGTCAGACAGCCAAGGCTATATTTTCTAATTCTAAATATATTTTTTCCCTACTTTAACTTTATGCAAAAAATTATGATAGGATTCAAGAGTTCTATGAAGCGATTTAGAATATTGTAAGTTGGCAGCTATCATAGGCTTATTGCTTCCTTCACACTTACTTCTACAGTACATCGAGGACGAAGATAGAAACAACCTGATTGTCTGTAACTCGTCCAAAGCTATACCAAAATGATGTACACTTTCTCAAACATTTTTGGTTACTATTGGCGCTGATACCACGCTCGTACTTGGCGCGTACTTTGGGAGGTTGAAGCCCAATGTCGACACCCTTTGCAGACACTGCAGGGAAGTGGAGGAAACCGTAGATCATTTGCTTTTCGAGTGCCCCGGACTGGCGGACCACAGGGTGGACCAGTCCGGAAGCTTGCTGGCCATTGGGCTCTATGGCAGTCTCCAGATGTTGAGAGACACAGCGAGTCTGTTCTCACGGGCTCTAAGAGACTAAGTCTCAGCCCGCAGATTACTGAGAGAGTTCAAAGAGAGAGAATGCCACACCCCGTTAAAAGGCTATGCAGTTGTTGTATTTTATTATTATTATTATCCAAAAGTCTAACCACTAGAAGACTCTGACTTAAGGCGAAAGCAGTATATTTGTGATAATTTAGAATTTAAATAAAAATACCGAAATATCAGGGCATAAAATTAAATAGACATAAACAATATTGACTTAATCAGCTCCATAAGTTTAGATGGGAAAAAAAAAGTTTTCAAAATAAGTAGAAAAAAAAAAAGAAATAATTTAAAAATCCTTTGAGAGCAATAGAGCCGCACTCGACCAACCCTTAACTATTACGACAATACAATCTGCCAAAGGGAGATAGTGAATGTATGATTTACTTTTATCAAACTAGGGTTATCTTAATCCAAGTCTCATCCCAACCATCGACCAATCAAAATTCTAAAACCCGACAAGATTCTATTTTTAGTTCATTAAGTAATATATTTTAAGTGCGGTAAACATTCGGGTCATGTGCACATATGGTGTTATAATAAAATGTCACAAGTCATTTCCAATGGAATGCCAGCAATCAACATGTAATTAACTTATCCAATGTTATTGTTTTTTTCCTCTTCTGATGTGAATCATGTTAAACAGACATGTAATTTTGCAACTGGGGTTATTGCATCCGCCGTACAACCCTCAAGTCTTGAGTTCGAGCCGCTAACCTAATACACACCCCCTCCCCCTACCTCACCTCCCCTACAAAACAACGATTATCTCAGCTAACCACAACAGCGGATTGAACGCACACGCGCAAACATCAACAAACTACCAAGTTTACCAAAAAAACCGACAAGATGTTTTGACCTTATCTACACATCCATCTCCAACAACCTGTTACCTTCGCCTCCCAGTTGCAGTGGAGGGGGCGGCGGGGGGGGGGGCGGGGGAACGTAACGTCCAAACTTTGTCCAGAAGCCCTTCAGATAAAGGCAACAACATCCGTTGGATGATTACTTCCAAACGTACCACATCGGGAGGGAGGGAGGGGGGGGCACGAATTCAAAAAGGGGTGAGAGAGAGAGAGAGAGAGAGAGAGAGAGAGGAGATATACCTGTGACCAACACAATGACCAACAGGGATCACCCAGCTCCGGGATGATCCGCGCCTCCCTCCCCCCACCCCCCCCCCCCCGTGACATACCTTGAAACCACAACAAGGCATAATCCACGGTTCATTCCGGATCGCCATTGGGTAACGGGGTGTAACTTCAAAAAGAGAGGTATTCGTCTCCTCCCTCATACTAGTGATAAACTGAGGGGGGGTAGGAGGGGGGAGGAGGGGGACTTTGATCGTGAAGATGATGGCGGTGTACAAGACCAATACAACCAAAAACAAGAGACTTACAACAAGTCAAGTTTGGTTCATAAGCTGGTAGCTCCTGTGATTTCGGTGCTATCCGGATAAGTTGTTTTATCTCTTGATGTCCCCCCAGCCTGTAACTTTGGGACAAACTTTTTTCTTTTATTAGTTCCATTTATACGTTGCCCCCAATCTTTCAGAATAACAGAGCTACCTTTGCCGGCGATGTTCCTGTTTTCACCGTCCTCTTCAGTTAAACAAACAAACAACGTTCAAATTGAAAGTAGATTCTTACAGGTTGGGAAGTAGTGTAGTAGTGACCCAGCACTAGACATGTACCGTTTCCAAATAAATTAGACTACCTGATAACACGCTGGCTAAAAAAGAGAACTGCACTGGTGCCGATAGACACTCCGAAAGATAATAATAATAATAATCTATATAAACAATAGCGGTGTGGGTTCTGCGTTAAATCGAAAGAAAAGAATTAATACAACAGTATTCCAGTTTAAAATCGTCAAACGTAAACAATAGTAATAAAAATCATTAAAAAGATCGAATCTGTCCGAAACCAAAAATGACCTAGTTTACTGATCAAACCTAAGGGAATATAACTCTATGCAAAGGTTTTTGCAGGGTACAACTAGTAATAATAATAACAATAAACAAAAAAAAAAGATATTAACCCCGTACCCTGAAGATAAACAATACATAGTGTTGTACTTAAATATGCCTGGTATTAGACTTTTAGAATGTTCTTTAGTTGTTTTTTTTAAAGTAAATATGTTATCTATAAACAAATGAAATGCCAGTGGGAGACAGTTGATGTATGCAACTATGCATACGTTTTGTCCATGGCTTAGCAAGATCTCATTTATCAAAATCAGAGTTCATTAAAATTTATTGTCAATATAAAAAAAAACATTTAGTTATACTTGTAATTTACATTTAGTTATACTTGTAATTTACATTTAGTTATACTTGTAATTTACATTTAGTTACACTTATAATTTACATTTAGTTATAATTTACATTTAGTTATAATTTACATTTAGTTATACTTATAATTTACATTTAGTTATACTTGTAATTTACATTTAGTTATACTTGTAATTAACATTTAGTTATACTTGTAATTTACATTTAGTTATAGGCCTACATTTGTACTTATAATTTACGCTAATAAAAGTACCCGATACATGGCCGCATTATTACAGCCAATTAGTTGGTGTGAACTATAATATTGTGCACGTCGTCGACACAACGTAATAATGGGCGCAGGGTGGGGGGGCCCGACAGGAGAAATTATTGAATGAGGAGAGAGATTGATGTATATGTATAACAGAAAATGTAGCACTGTTATTATTTATATAGGTTGAAAAAAAAACAACAACAATTGTTTACTGTATACATGAGACGTTGAGAAAGTAAACTGGTTAACAGACTGCCTAGCAGGTGGTTATCGGGAGTCATCTCGATGTAAAGGGTTGCCTGGTTGTCATGGAGGATCTTTACCTGGTGACGGTGAGATACGCCCTTCAACCACCATAGATTTCGGTCAACGATTCATAAAAATCACCATTTCACTTTGGATTACAATCTTTTTTTTTTTCTGCAACATGCATTACCAATAGTCACCTTTTAAAAAAAAAATCGCCGATAAAATTTGATTATACTGGTTACACCATACTCAAAAATAAACAGATATTTTCATAATTAATTCAGACGAAAGGAAAACATTATAAAGCCACTATTGTGTCTCAGTCGATACAGCACACCTTTTGTGGTTACCGCACCCCCCCCCCCCCCCCCCCCCACCCTCGGGGCGCCGCTGATACTTTCTAAAGATAGCACGATGGATGAGTTTTGATTTGGGCGTTAACTCATTAAAAGACAATAAAGCAGAGTAGCTGTTCTTGTTTCTAGATCAAACGAAGCAATTAAATCCTCATAAACCGGAGAGTTACCAAAACGAAAAAAAAAAATACCCGTTGAAGATATGGGAGTAGAGACAATAAGTGTTTGGGGGGGGGGGAGGGCACGAATGTTGAATTAGCATACCAAGGACTTTTTTTTTTTGAATGCCCTCTTGAATAATAAAAATTTGTAACCATAATTTGGTGTGCGTGTGGGGCGGGGGGTCGGTTCGGGGTCTATTATCTTTTGATTTCAGGACCGTAGACCACCACAACGATTCCGCAGAATACAGCGGACCCGCAGACAACCGGAACAGTCCGCTTCATAGACCACCACAACAGTTCTACAGCATACCATGGCGACCGCAGATCACCACAACAGTTCAGCAGCTTACTATGTCGACCGCAGACCACCACAACAGTTCAGCAGCATATTATGTCGACCGCAGACCACCACAACAGTTCAGCAGCATACTATGTCGACCGCAGACCACCACAACAGTTCAGCAGCATACTATGTCGACCGCAGACCACCACAACAGTTCAGCAGCATACTATGTCGACCGCAGACCACCACAACAGTTCAGCAGCATACTATGTCGACCGCAGACCACAACAACAGTTCAGCAGCATACTCAGCCGACTCTTACAGTAGATGACGCCCAATAAACTCAGCCGACTCTTACAGTAGATGACGCCCCATAAACTCAGCCGACTCTTACAGTAGATGACGCCCCGTAAACTCAGCCGACTCTTACAGTAGATGACGCTCCATAAACTCAGCCGACTCTTACAGTAGGTGACGCCCAATAAACTCAGCCGACTCTTACGGTAGATGACGCCCCATAAACTCAGCCGACTCTTACAGTAGATGACGCCCCGTAAACTCAGCCGACTCTTACAGTAGATGACGCCCCATAAACTCAGCCGACTCTTACAGTAGATGACGCCCCATAAACTAAGCCGACTCTTACATTAGATGACGCCCCATAAACACAGCCGACTCTTACAGTAGATTACGCCCCATAACTCAGCCGACTCTTATAGTAGATGACTCCCCAGTAAACTCAGCCGACTCTTACAGTAGATGACGCCCAATAAAAATACAGTAGATGACGCCCCGTAAACTCAGCCGACTCTTACAGTAGATGACGCCCCATAAACTCAGCCGACTCTTACAGTAGGTGACGCCCCATAAAGTCAACTCTTACAGTAGGTGACGCCCCATAAACTCAGCCGACTCCAGTAGATGACGCCCAATAAACACAAACTCCTTTAGATGACGCCCCGAAGTGCCTGTGATGACGCCCAATAGGTCTTACAGTAGATGACGCCCCATAAACTCGGCCGACTCTTACAGTAGATGACGCCCCGTACACTCAGCCGACTCTTACAGTAGAAGACGCCCCGTAAACTCAGACTCTTACAGTAGATGACGCCCCATAAACTCAGCCGACTCTTACAGTAGATGACGCCCCGTAAACTCAGCCGACCCGTACAGTAGATGACGCCCTCGTAAACTCAGGCGACTCTTACAGTAAAAGACGCCCCGTAAACTCAGACCGACTCTTACAGTAGATGACGCCCCGTAAACTCAGCCGACTCTTACAGTAGAAGAAGCCCCGTAAACTCAGACCGACTCTTACAGTTGGTGACGTCCCACTAAAGCCGACACTTATGTTGGTAAAACTACACATACTCAGGTGGTTAAATTGGAGAAACTTAAAAGTCGTCGAAAAAATTATAGACCTAGCCTGTACACAGAGTCAGAGGCCTTCTTATGGTTTGGTGACCGGGGTGATACATCAAGGGGCTCCACAGGTACCTTAGACCAGTGCTTCTCAAACTTTTTGAAGTCACGGCCTCCTTGGAACGCCAATCAATATGTCGCGGCCCACCTATTTTTTTTTGGTTTAGATTGCTTAAATTTAAAATTTTTTTCGAAATTCACGGCACCCCCCCCCCCGACATCCACGGCCCCCTAGGGGCCGCGGCCCACCACTTTGAGAAGCACTGCCTTAGACCACAACAGACAACAACTACTACAGCTACACGCGCCATCGGTAACACAAAAAAATTTTGTAACAACATCAGACCCACCCTCCCCCTCCATCCCACCTCCATATCATCAATCCGAGGATCTGATTTAAAAAAAAAAAGAAATCTTTCTGCGTGTTAAAAAAATATGTCTTGAACTTAACGTCTCTCTCCAACAAGGCGATATCGAAACATCATCTTCGGAGATATCAGGGCCCACTTGGTAAAATAATTTCTGTTCACTATCAAATCCTATCGAGCCATACACAGGCTGAAAGGAAAGGGGGGTGGGGGGGGGGAAGGAGGGGGAGTAAGACAACCGACGGCCATCTTTGTTGATTTAAGCACCACCGAGAGTGTGACTTTATCAGGGAAGGGGGGAGGAGAGACAGAGGCGGCGGCAATCACAGAGTGTTGTATCTGAGTGGGCGAGGGAGAAAGGGGTGGGGGGGGGCGGGGATCAGTGAGGTCGAGGGTCATCAAGTTAGATCACATGCACTCAATCAGCGATGAGGAAACAAAACAAACAACAGGGTAAAGACACACACACACACACACGCATACTTTTCACGTGAAGACTTCATAATAGTATCCGGCACACACACACACACACGCCCACACACACGCCCACAACACACACATAACACAATACAGCGTGATATGAAATTAGGAGGAATATTAGGGGAAAAAAAAAGGGGGTCACATTCCGTCAGTGAACCGGTCGACATAGTCGCGTGACGAGCGTTTCTGGCACCCGCGATCGGGGTGGGGTGGGGAGAAGGGCAGCTAATTTTGGGCCCTATAAAAAATACAGAGTCCCCCTACATGCATGGGGTCCCAACAGGCATGGGCCACTGATATTGGTTTAGGTTGCAACCACCTTGCTGTGGCACACATGGGACAGACTTAACCCCGTCCCCCAGCCCCCAACACCAAATAATATTTCACTGATTATAAAAGCCGCCCACGGCTGGAGGAAAAAGTTTAGCGCCTCTGGGGGATGGGGGGGGGGGAGGGAGAGGGGGGTGTAACGCCCCACAGCACGACGTCCTAGTCGTCGCCACTGGATGGACAGACCATTACAAAAAAAAAAATAAAAGATGAGCAGACATGATTATTACCCGCAAAATCGCCCATTTCCATCTGTCAATTGTTGCAGCCACGCCGAGGAAGTGGAGATTAGTCGAAAGATAGGCGTCAAACGGTGATAAAGGCAGATAAAGGCAACAACCTATATAACAATCTGATGACTACACGCGATAATGAAAACTTGTAATACGTTAACACACACACACACACACACACAGGACTGTGAGTAGAAGAAGAGAGGTAGAGAGACAGTGAGAGAGAGAAACGGGGAGGGGGAGGAGAGAGAGAATGAAAAGTGGGGAGGGAGAGGGGTTTGGGTGTTCAGCCGATTGGCGGTGGTCTATGGGTAGGCCTATGGCAAGGTCGCCGTGATACTGTCAAGGCCATGAGCGAGCCCTCGTGCAAGGGGGTAAGGGGGCAGGGGCGGGGTGGGGTGTGGGGGGGGGGTATACATATAAACATCAAAGCTTTATGAATATGTTATTTCCGCAATGAAAAGTGGATGGATGGATGGATGGAGAGACAACGCCCCTTTCATGGAGGCGCTTCACTGCCACAGCTAGAGACAGACGATAGATATAACAACAATTGATGGCATAAAGATGAATAACATAAGGAAAGACATAAATATATATAAATTGAGATAAATGGCATAAAGTTAACAGACAAAAAGATATATATGATAAATTAGATTGGTTGATAGATACATGCAAATAGGTAGAATAAAAACTAGATAGCCAGAGATACACTAGTAATAGTAGATAAACAGACTGATGACTACTTTATTGATTGATTGGGGGGTGGGGGGGGAATCAGAAATGGAACAAGAAAGAGGCGAAAGTTACGTCAAAGGTTTATTACAAGTATTAAGAAAAAATCTTTTTGTTAATATTTTATTAATTGAAGAACAAAGGGAGGTAACTGTACAAATACTACAATGGCACTTTATTAAAGAAAAAAGATTATCCAGCATGGATAAAGAATGTGGACTGTTGATACGTATTATTCAGTGGATTACATGGGAAAGTTCCGTACTTACTAGGTAGGGCGGTAGGTCTGCGACGCCTGGTGCCACCACTGTCTGAATCTGGTGGAGGGAAAGAAAAGAAAAAAAAGTGAATGTATTAGTTGACAATGTGTGAATCAGGTCGTTCTTAGTGGATAAGGAAACTAGGCGGGTTCTTAGGACCCCCTGCTCCAAAAAAAAAAAGCCCCCACCCCCACCCCACCAAGTCTATTGTTTCGCCGTATCTTAATATAAGTTTAAGTACTATCTGTTGTTATACAAACAATGCCATTTATCTGTTGTTATATAAACAATTGCTAGTTTTCTGTTGTTAAATAAACAACTGCCAATTATCTATTGTTGTATCAACTACTGCCAGTTATCTGTTGTTATACAAACAATGCCATTTATCTGTTGTTATATAAACAATTGCCAGTTTTCTGTTGTTATATAAACAATTGCTAGTTTTCTGTTGTTAAATAAACAACTGCCAATTATCTATTGTTGTATCAACTACTGCCAGTTATCTGTTGTTATACAAACAATGCCATTTATCTGTTGTTATATAAACAATTGCTAGTTTTCTGTTGTTAAATAAACAACTGCCAATTATCTATTGTTGTATCAACTACTGCCAGTTATCTGTTGTTAAATCAACAATTGCCAGTTATCTGTTGTTAAATCAACTACTGCCAGTTATCTGCTGTTATATAAACAATTGCCAGTTTTCTGAACGATTATTCCGCCACTCCAGATGTGTTCGCCGCTTCTATAAGAAATTATATGGGCAACTTTAAACACTTCGGAAGGCCTCCATTACGAGCCGGCAGGCCTCCATTACGAGCAGGCAGGCCTTGGCCCCAGGATAGCTCCTCCCCTGGGTGCTTCTCAAGGGGTGCCAGGGTGCTAAAATTACTTAACAGTTGGAGGGTGGGAGGAAGAACGGTCGCGGTAATCAAAAATTATTTAAGATTTGCAAGAAGCGGCCCCCCTAAAAGTACCTTGCCCTAGCCCCCCCCTAAATGACACCCCCTCCTTCCTAAAGTAAGAACACCTCCGCCATGGGAGTATGGTCAAAGGTGCAAGCTTTGAACCCAACCAGTTTGTGTTTGGTATAGATTGCTGAGATATACATTGGCGATGGGTGAAAATAAAAAAAAGTATGCACATTCAACCAGTTAGCCCGCAACATTCCCAAGTATAATACAAAGATATTCTGGACTTAGTCGCTCATTGCGTTTCTAGCTTGAACACCGCACAGCTTGTCTTTAAAATCAACTGACACACATTAGCTATAAATAAACAATCTACTGATCGAGATGGGCGCTCATGCTTTTTTATTACTTAGTAATTTATTTTACAACTATAATTGATAACATATTTATAGGATCTAAGAAATTAATGTTGACTTTGCAGGTGCATTTTAACCAAAGCTTATTTGAAAAAAATAATAACACATTTTTCTACCTGTTGGTCATAAAAAGAATATGACTTAACAAAATCCATCATGTCTCCAATACATCTACCCAATCCACCGATAATAACAAACAACAACACATTTATAATGGTCAGTTGCTGATTGTGTGTGTGTGTGCATTGCTTTGTTAATTGTATCTGGTATATCACTGTACAGGCGTTTTATTTATTATTCTTTAAAATTTAATTACAACTGAACTCGAGGAGTGCAGCTAGAGGGAGAGCAGCTAGAAGAGTGCAGCTGCAGCTAGAGGAGTGCAACTAGAGGGAGTGCAACTAGAGTTCAGCTAGAGGGAATGCAACAAGAAGAGTTCAGCTAGAGGGAGTGCAACTAGAGGGAGTGCAACTAGAGGAGTTCAGCTAAAGGGAGTGCAACTGGAGGAGTGCAGCTAGAGGGAGTGCAACAAGAAGAGGTTAGCTAAAGGGAGTGCAACTGGAGGGAGTGCAGCTAGAGGGAGTGCAGACAGAATCAAATTCAGATCAACGTATGCTGAGATAACTGAATTCGGGCAGGGAATTCTACATCTGAAATAGATCCATTGTATAGACGACACGGCCTTGAATCAGGTCAATTCGTCCATTTTCGGGTGCTAAGTAGTTTACCTTGACTTATAAAACAAAAACAAATAAACACATAAAAAAAACACATAAACACGGTGTTTTTGTAAGTGGGATAAACTGCACTACAGATGCAAAAGTGCACACTTGATGTCCGTGAAAAAAATGGGAAACTAAAAAAAGCCAGTTAGGAAAAAATGTTTTCTATTGATAAAGAGCCTTTCATAGGTTTTTTTTTCTGGAACAGGGAGAGAGGGTTAGCTACTAGCTATGCAAAAAATACAGGTCGGGACATGTCATTGTATTAACAATTATCATTACACCATAATGAACGCTTGATTATAATTTTATACAAGTACTAATGACATGCACGATACGTAGTGAGAAATGTTTGTGATAATAAGTAGGTATCATGGTATATCATTGTATCATGGTATATCATTGTATCATGGTATATCATTGTATCATTGTTTATAATTGTATCGTGGTATATCGA
The DNA here is from genome assembly GCA_021962125.1 of Bulinus truncatus. Lineage (NCBI taxonomy): Eukaryota > Metazoa > Mollusca > Gastropoda > Planorbidae > Bulinus > Bulinus truncatus. The sequence goes on from JAGDYQ010000095.1 coordinate 2,028,620, forward strand.
TGAATCATGTTATATCATTGTATCATGGTATATCATTGTATATTATTGTATTCATTGTATATCGCTGTATATCAATGTATTTTTTATTGTATATTATTGTATTCATTGTATATCAATGTATTTTATTGTATATCAAAACTGAAAGGAATCGGCACTGGCCCGAGAAGGGGGACCTATAAACTCATCAACGACTCAATCTCTCTCTCTCTCTCCTGCCCACTTCTTTCTCTCTATGTTATCCTCTAGCACTAAAAATGAAACATTCTTTAAGTATAAATAAAAAAAAAAATTTGCTAACAAATGACGTAACTCATGTAAAGCCAAAACATACATAAACAAAGTTTTAGACCTAAAAATATTCAGAATAACCAAGAATCCAGGTTGTGAATTTATTTTCAATAAAATACAAGCCCGAATAAATCAAAAAGAATTTAAAAACAACTTAAGTAGGAAGGGACATAACCTAATTAAAAAACGAATATATAAAGGACATAGCCAAATAAAAAAAAACCCTATAATATGCGACCTATCAGAAATTATCGGCGACGATGTGACATAGATCGGAGCTGAACAGGTTAGCTGGGTTTGAATTCTATCTAGGCCAGTTACCTACGGACCTCAAGGTGTATCTGCGTCACAAATGTAGCATCTGCTATATGGTGTTCAGCATAGCCCAACCATTCTTCGTGAGTCGCCAACCGGAGCGAAGAATAAACTGGTACAATCGTTTCCAACCAAACATTTAACGGATCAGATTAAAGTTCCCTTGATCCCCCCCCTCCCCCCAGAAAAAAAAATTGGCCACCGGGGCAGTGTAAAATTCATCTGTTTCTGTAATCCACATCATATGAAAAGGATTAATTTGTTAGCAGAACGCCCAACCGTCGTCGGCAATTAACACAACTAAAGTCAGGCGCCATATTTAAAGATGGGTGGATTAGAGAGACATTTTTTTTAAAAACCAACTTTTACTAGGACATGGAAAAAAAATCTTCATGATTCTCACCGAGGATCGAACCCGGGGCTCTCAGGTGGACAGTCGAGCGCTCTACACCGCTTAGCTATCCGTCCCTCCATCAAATTAAAGAGAGCCAAATATAGAATAATAAATACAAAAGCGATTTGGGCTCTGCGTTAAATCGAAAGTAAAGAATTAATACAACAGTATTCCAGTTTAAAATACAATCATGAAAAAATCGGATCTGCCAGAGTTAAAAAAATACGCAGTGGCTACGGATACAGCCAACGCGCATGCGCTCTAACGCTCTAGACGGACTATTTTTTTTGTGCGCATGCGCGATTGCTGGATTCCAAATTATTTTTTTCGGGGTCCAGCTATAGATATTGCTCCTATTCCTAACCCTATCCCTTAACCTATCCTTAACCCTAATCCTATTCCTAGCCATATTCCTAACCCTAACCCCGAAAACATATATTAAAAAGAAATTGGTGTATCCCGAAAAAAAAAATACGGAGTACAGCTGGCTGTATCCGTAGCCACTGCGTCCGGTGACAACTGCCCCTGATACATTTAACATGTACATAACGCAAATTACATGCATTCTCTCCCCTGAATCAGCATTTACAAAACACAATGACGAAGAGAAAAAAAATGTGATTAAATTCTTGAACAGATTAAACTGCACCATGGGAAACTGGTAAACGAGTAAGCTCAATACCACTTTCACAGAACTAGCACCCACACACGCACACACACACCATCACAAACAGACCATTAAAAAAAAAAAGAAAGACATAGTATCGCATTAGCTACTATTTATTGTATTTAAATGCACCGTTGATCGACTTTTTGTAAACAAGGAGTATGTAAACTACTGCCCGAGGGCTACGCGCGACCCGCCACGGTGTTTTTCTAGGCCAGCCGAGACATTTGGTAAACATTGTCAAAACAACAAAAATTACTTCCATTGAATTAATTATAATTTTTTGTTTCATCTTTAGGTACTTGAGCATATTTATGTTAAAATCATTAAGCGTGAACATAATAAAAATCTGGAAGTTTAGCGAAGGTAGGGGTACCTCTGACCAGCACATTATCAAATAAACTGATTAACATTCAAACATCTAAACACTCTCGGTTGGCAACAACAACAAAACATCCCGTGGTTGACCATAACAAATAATCACTCAACAGATGACCATATCACACATCTATTTACTCAACGGGTTGACCATATAACATTTTTCTACTCACCATAATCTGACTCGATGGGGGAGCAGCTTTTATCCGCTGTTATCCCCACGTTCATTCTCTCCGAGAAGCCCAGGCTAAGGTCAAGGCCGAGGCCGAAGCCGTTCTCCACCAGCTCCCTCGTGCCCGGGCTCCTCTCGTCGTCGTCATCGTAATACGTATCCAGGGTTTCCTCGGTCTCCCTCTTCGGGGAACCGAAGGCAGTTCCCGTCAGCACGGAGATGCCGTCCTCCAGGAGGGAAGTCATCCCGCACGCCAGGTCAACATCGGCAATGTCCGTCACTTCCGTTAAAACCAACGAATCAAACAGCGGCATTTCTGTTGTTGTTATCTTTATTAATTAATCTTTAATAATTCCAATTTTTTTTCCCTTCACAACTAACAGTTCAATGTTAGATCAAACACACGGCTTGGAGGGAAACATTGGTTTCTCCTTCTAACAATGGTTTCTCCCTCTCAACAGAACGCAATGTCCGTTTTTTTTTTAAATGTTTACTGTTTTATGTATAAACGGTAGGCCTAGCCCCAGACTTGCAGCATTGTGCCTGTAGCCAAACGGTGTTAAATATTAAGGATGTTTACAACACAGCTGATTACTATGATCTCTAACGGCCTTACATAACTATAGCCCCTAATCCAGGGACGTGCTGGCTCATAACAGGCCCATGACGAGCAGTGGTGGGAAGCGCCTCAAAAAGTAGCCAGATTTGTTATTCGCCTGCCAGTTTGGGTGGTTCCCATTAAACTTTGGCTGCTTTTAAAGTGTATGTTAGTGGTTACAGGTTAAATATGTTATAAATGAGTTGAATTGGAACAACGTTTCTGTAATAATAATGCTTGGCTATAATAATTATTCTCATCTGCCAAGCTAACTTCCTGTCAGTGGCCAGATAGTTAAAACTATTAAATCTATGAGCCAAAAATAATTATTATAGCCAAACATTATTATTACAGTTTCACATATGATATCAGTTTTTTCAGTTTTTTTTAATTGATTTAACTTTTATTTTAGTATTTAATTATGAACCCTTTTTTTCACGAATGCAATTTTTTCCCAATCAAAAGTAAAGTGCCTATTGCAAATGTTTCGTGCGTCGTTCAAACCCAGCACGCCCAAGTTTCTAACAAACAAAACTCTCCATTTTAATAACAAAAAAAAAAGTGTACGATTAACCGAATGACAGTAAATACCACATTGCTAATAAAGTAAACGGCACAATGATAGAGAGAGAGAACAAGTCAAATCCAAAGTCGCAATTCAAAGGCTGCAGGATGCAGTGAATTGCATGTCAAATCCGAGACATGTGCCCGCTGAGATTAAACAACTGATATCTGAAGTTTTTTTTTTTAAAAAAGGCCAAACCATTTGTTAAAACTTCCAACCATTCACAACAGCATCATAAAATGTATTGGCTCAAAAACACCAACAGTCACTTTTAAAAAACAAAGAGCTCCTGTCTTCAATCCAACTGATCAATTCACTTCATTTTACATCAAGGATTGCACATCATTCTAGTATATATATATATATTTAATATACAAAAAAATAATGTGCATGTCAGAAAATAATAACTTAAATCAACAATACCAAGCACTATTTGAATACGCCAATAATAAATTTTCGCTAGACAAAATAAATGTGTCAACAGCACTCATATGTTGGTGAAATGTGAAAGTAAGCAGCATAAAATGTATACTCTCACAAAAATTGTGTGGGCTATATTACATTATAGGTCGGTGTACAGGATGAATTCCACCAATATAGGGTAGTGCGGGTAATGAGAACTTAATGCTTGTTGACAGTAGACACAAACAGAAAGTCGATCCAAAATAGTCATAACGGACCATCGGGGCAGATGAAGTGTAGAATTCACCTGTTTCAATAAACTCGGCATATAAGGGGACTGTGTGGTCAGCACAACGCCCAGCCGCATTTACTTCCCCAATTTAAGTCAGATACCCATTTACAGCTGGGTGGACTTGTGGGACTTTACTCCAAACTTTAAATGGAAAAGTTTCCATGGTAGTAGTAGAGGATCGAACGCAGGACAATCAGGTCGACGACAGACAAACATCTACACCACTCGGCCATCCATGCAGAAGCGTGGAGGGGGTCCAAATTCGAAAGTCCCCCGGGCCCCAGCTTGAGGGGCCCCCAAAAGTTTTTTTACATTAAATATTAAGTACATTATTTCATGTCATGGTGTGGAATGTCAAAATGCAGGGGGCCCCCAAAGAGGCCAAGCCCCCCGGGCCCCCAAATCCCTAGGTTCGGCATTGCATCCATGCCACTAATAGTCACAGAAAACTGTTTTTAGTAATCGATATATGGGGGAGGGGAGGACGACGGCCGTAGGTACCTGTCGAGGCCCCCTGATAGCATCTAATTAAATAGAAATGTGTACTGCAAGTGGGCTCTTTGGAAGTCGGGGGCTCAAAGACTGTTTCTCCTGTCCGCCTATGCCATGAATGACGGCTCTGTCTCTATGTCAACACAACCATACTCAGGAGCAAAGACCGCGATCATAGAAATAAAACCTCAATAACCCAAAGAAAAAAAAAGGAAGAATGATTATATATAGGCCTATGATTATATATAGGCCTATGATTATATATAGGCCTATGATTATCTAGCGGCTTCTAGTCTAACAAGTTCAAGTGTACGCAGTAAGATTTCATAGTTAAAAAAAGGGAAGAAATACTGCGATGATTGCAGAAATGGTACGAGAGAGAAAGAGAGAGAGAGAGAGAGAGAGAGAGAGAGAGAGGGGGAGAGAGAGAGAGAGAGAGAGAGAGAGAGAGAGAGAGAGAGAGAGAGAGAGAGAGAGAGAGGATCAACTAGGAGCTGTAATTTACAACAGAAAGAATGTTATCACTAAACCTTGGCCTACATCTTTATTGAGCCAGTTCATTATGCTTTAACTCTGCCTGTCCGCGGTAATTATTCACTTATCTATACATACACATTGATTTAACACTACTTTCTAAGCGATAGTTTAATAAGACGCCTGTTAAATTGACTTCATAAATAATATAACGATTCATATAAGCAGTTTTTTGCTACTAAATCGACATTATCCCCAGCCCAGATAAATATAAAGTAACCGTGGCGTAATGTTGTGAGCGTATGCCATGCTCTGACACACCATCAAAACAATACAAAAACATCCGACTTAAAGTTGGCATGATCAATCGGTCGGTGGGGGAGGGAGGGAGGGGGCTTTGATTGTGATCCAGTGGGGCGAAGGTTATTGGTTCGAGTCCTAACAGCGCCAAATGACCTCAGAGGAGATTTTATGACCAATGAGAGGAGACAAGTTATGGATTATGGATTTTTTAAAAATGGTACCTTAAAGGACAAAACGCAAGATCGAGCACAAGCGACACCAATGGCCGACGTGTTTCCAATAATCTATATAAATAATAGCGGAGTGGGTTCTGCGTTAAATCGAAAGTAAAGAATTAGTACAACAGTATTCTAGTTAAAAATCGTCAAACGTAAATAATGGTAATAAAAGTCATGAAAAAATCGGATATGTCCGAGACTAAAAATAACCTAGCCTACTGATCAAACCTAAGGGAATATAACTCTATGCAAAGGTTTTGCAGGGTACAGCTAGTAAAGAAAATAATGGTGATCTTTATCTGTTGGGCTTTCATAAGTGTGGCAACTATACGTCTCTTAATGTGTCCGCTCATCCCCCCCCCCCAATGACCACATTGGTTGAGGGTATGATGATGATTATTATTATTATGATGATTATGATTAATCCCTGGGTTCCTAAAAAAAAATTAGATTAAAGCAAATGATCGACGTAACAGTGGTTCTCACAGTCGCGGACGAATTTCGGGTAGGGTCACGACAAAATGTAGTTCTAGACGCACATAAATACACCTCTCTGTTTCTCTGCATGGTACACAATGAGACGTTATGTAAATCTACACAGTCAAAGGGCAAATCTACCTATCTATATATATACACACACATCAATGACGCTTGTAATTAATGTTTCTTTTATCGAAGCAGTTTTCTTTGCGAGCGGGTCCCGAAAAACAAAACCGTTGGCTAAGAGGGTATCGAATAGTGCAACTTTGAGATCCACTGCCCAAGAAGATAGAGTTGTGTCATTTTTGTATATTCAGTCATTTTTTTTTTTTATAAATCCAGCAAACATGCCGTATTGTACGTGACCAGATTTTTTGTTTGGTACGGTATTAATTAGTTATTGTTTTTTTTTCCCTAGGCCAAAAACATTAGCCCAGCCGTCACAGAAATGATTAGCACGTCTGATTAAAAATAAAACAGCTAACGGACTTAGGCAAAGACTTGATGGTTTTATATTTAAAAAAAAAAGTTTGGAGGCCAATTCGGACAATGATGCGGGATTCCTTTGCTGACTTGGCATAAATTCATTTTTAACCACGATCGTTCAACGATGATGCAGCAAGTATGATAAAGTGTCCCACAACCTAACTGCAAACATTAAAGTTCTTAAAATACATTTCGAAAGGGGGCGTTGGAGATTTTCCATTTACACAAGAGAGCTACCGAATGAGATGCTTTTTTGTTTCTGTCCAAATCTGATATAGACCACATTCAACACCTCCAAGCCGAAAAACAAAAAAAATGAGCCATACATAAATTGAAGATTTTTTTTAGTACAAAAATTTAAAAAAAATAAATAAATTTGGCAATTTTTAGTACACAATCCCCTCCGCCCACTCCCGGGCCCTTGCCCCACCTTGCCACAGAAAACACTAACAGGGTTGGCCAAAAAAAACAAACTACGGGGTCCATGAGTTTAAAAAGTCGGGAACCGCTGCTCTACATATGACAGTCCATCAAACATAATCACCAGGACAGAGGGTTCTCAAACTATTTTGTTTACTTCGCGACCCACTTGGGCAACAGTTATTTTGGTTTCGGCGACCCACTTGGGCAACAGTTTTTTTGGTTTCGGCGACCCACTTGGGCAACAGTTTTTTTGGTTTCGGCGACCCACCATAAAAACTGTTCTGTTTTCGGGATTCGCCTGCAAAGAAAAACTACGATAATAGAAAGAGAATAAAGCGCACATATCTGTGTATATATATATAGATATATGTATGTATGTATGTATGTATATATATATATATATATATATATATATATACTTATAAGACGCATTTTTTGTCTGTCTGTCTGTCTGTTCCCTTATAACTCAAGATCCAGAAAAACAGATAACGTGAAATTTGTTACACATACACATAATTACATGGGGAAGGTTATAGGACAGGTTTCGTTTCATCTCGATGGGTAGTTTAATTGTAATTAATTTTTTTTTTATTTTAGTATTTTACTATATTAAAGTAATCTCGACGGCGCCATAAATAAAATTCCTCTGTGACGTCATTTCCTTATGATCGAATAGAACTTGCGCGCTGGTGCTGTATTGTGCCTTTGTGATGCAAAGAATTGTTGATGTTTTTTCATGCACTCTGATTTGTACAGTTTGAGGAAGGTAAAGGAATGAAGAAGGATTTTAGAAGAAGTGTGAAGCCATAATAATAAGTATATATATATATATATATATATATATATATATATATATATATATATATATATAGAGAGAGAGAGAGAGAGAGAGAGAGAGGGAGGGAGGGAGGGGAGAGATAAAGAGAGAGAGAGAGGGGGCAGGGGGGGAGAGAGAGGAAAGGAGGGTAGGAGGGAGGGAGGGAGGGGGATGGACAGGGGGGAGAGAAGGAGGGGAGAGGGGGAGAGGGGAAGGAGGGAGAAAGAAGGGAGGGAGAGAGGGGGTTAGGGAGGGAGAGAGAGGGGAGGGAAGGAGAGAGGGAGAGAGAGGATGGGAGAAATGGGAGGAAGAGATAAAGAGAGAGGGGGCAGGGAGGGAGAGAGAGGGGAGGGAGGGAAGGAGAGAGGGAGAGAGAGGATGGGAGAAATGGGAGGAAGAGATAAAGAGAGAGAGGGGGCAGGGAGGGAGAGAGAGGGAAGGAGGAAGGGGGAGGAGGGAGGGGGGGGATGGACAGGGGGGAGAGAAGGAGGGGGAGAGGGTAGATGGCAGAGGGAGGGTGGGAGGGAGAGAAATGGGAGAGAGAGAAAGGGAGAGGGAGGGAGAAGGAGGGAGGGAGAAAGGGAGGGAGGGAGAGGGAGGGAGGGAGAAAGGGAGGGAGGGAGAGGGAGGGAGGAGAGAGAGAGAGAGAGAAGGGAGAGAGGGGGTAGGGAGAAAACAGAAGGTAAACAGAAAACCTTATTTTAAACCCGGGCAAAGCCGGGTACTTGCAACTAGTATATATATATATATATATATATATATATATATATATATATATATAGTGTACTTTGCAGATTTGAAAACATATAGTTTTGTAACATACAGAGATATATTGTCATTATAAATTTAAATAGTATCGATCTCTTAATTACATATTTACATTTTATTTTATCGCGACCCAAACTCTGAGATCCACTACACCAGCAAATGATCTGCCATTTACAATCATATGCGTGTAACATGTGCTGCCAACACATCCTCTCATCCTATCGGAATACTTCGTTTCATTAGAGCCTAAACAGAACAAAGCAAAACCAAAAGGAATGTGTAAAATGGTTTTGACATTCCACCAGTAATTGCGACTCGAGGTGTGCTATGTTTTTTACTGATGTCTTTTTTTTTTTAAAGGTACATGTATTCGGTTATTTTTAATGGAGTTGTCCCGTGAAATCGATACCGCCCAATGGTTTATTACTGGATACATAATGATCATCCCCCCCCCCACACACACACACCGCTCCTCCTCGATACACACACACACACACACACACTGATATAAGCTTATCCCCCCATCGCTCTTTGATCTTTCCTTGACCTATAACTGGTGTTTATTCTGATAACAAATGAAACTGTGCAGTTACTTTTGTTTTATGACAGAAGATTTACGATCGGAGAGGAGAAAAAAATATATATGTCAATGCAATAAAAAAAAAATACAATAAATTATACTACCACCGAATAGAGACCGTAAAGAAATTTTCACTGCAATGGAACGATTTTGATGGTTCACATATTTAAGCATGAACATAACTGGCAATGAAACTGGAAAACAAGAAGATGGGAGAAGCAGTAAGGAGATTTGGATAAGTGACCTTTCTCTAATTTGCATTAACAGGGGCAAACACTGTAAACCAAGATGAGCAAGCAAATGGGGGGGGGGGGGAGAGAGAGGGAGAGAGAGAGAGAGAGAGAGAGAGAGAGAGAGAGAGAGAGAGAGAATCTGAGTTAAATATTCAAGCCCAAACCGAATAAAAAACCTCTGAGAGACCATAAAAACAAATTTATCCGATCATATCAAAATAACATTACAAACCTTTCAAGACCATAACGCACTGAAAGCCGTCGTACTCAAGCCATTTATCAAACTAACGACTATGCACATAAAGGGAATGTGCACAGATAAGAAAAAGAAACATAGTAGTAAATGGGAATGACCTGTACAAGTCGTGCAAAATTGTTAAAGTGGGCTCGTTATTTTTATCCCCTATAAGTTGTAAATAGTGGAAAGAACAAGAATCTAACTATTCCATCACCAATTTTTCTTTATGACACTTACGCAATTCATGAATCCAAAAAAAAAAAGGCACTGTTTATAAAAAGTACACAATAAAAACAAACAAACTTGCCTATTAATAAAAGATATACAAGCTTCAAACAAAACACTAATCAGAAACACTTTTTTTTCCTGAATAAACACAACTAAACACAAACTAAACTTAACGCAACTCAGGACAACATATATGCACATTAAATTAACTTAATATTTTTTTTTTTAAAAAGTCGTAATTACTTCTATGTCCAATCGAGGCCAGAAATTAAAACACAAAAAAAAATCAATTAAGTCACCAAATGAACACACGGTAGATGCACTCTGTAGAGCTGGCGACACCAAAACACACACGCACAACCAAAGAAAAAAAGAGGAGATAACTTGTTTTCCGGACAGATGGTTGCTGCTTATCCCGCCTTATTAATTTACTCAGATGACAAGATCAGAAGGTCGGCTTCTAATTGACGTTCTATTCTGCCTCGCCAGTCTGCTTTCAGCACAAAAAGCTGTCCATTGAATCTTCCAATGTCACTAACCTATATATCACACTTATCTCTAATATCATATCTTTGTATTGTTTTTTTTTTCACTCTTTTCCGTTCATAGTAATTTATCGACTAATTTGAAGAGATTTAAGAGACAAGCACAACTGTTCCAAGTTTCTGCACGAATAATAAGGAAGTTACGACAAGTGCATCTGTATTCAGTGATCACAAGTGATTTGGCCTATGTTTATCAAAACAGCGGGGAGAAAGGCAGTGAAGCAAAGTGATCCAAGAGAGCTATACAAAAGACATCAACTGATAACCATTTGACAACAATCTCATTAACTGAAAGTATTTTGTCCGACGACTAAGAAATATATATATATATATAAAAAAAAACACAACGACAACAAGATACAGTGTGATAAAGATGACGGGATGGGGTGGGGTGGGGTGTGCTACGGTGCTACATGTGTTCAAATCAATATATTCTTCTTTTTTTTTTAATCGCAAAGCACGACACAATTTTATGTAGGGTGCAGTGGCGTCGCCATAACAGAAGCGACAAGTGGCATAAAAATAAATATAAATATAAAGATATTTTTTAAATCAATTGGTCATTAATATTCACACAAACAACAGGTGGTGGCGGGGGCCTTACAGACACAATCTTAGAGCGGTCATTGTGGGTGGAGAAATTGGGCGGATGATGAGGTCCTCAAAATGCTAACCCTGCTGGGTCGTTTATTTTTACAAGCCTAGCTTGATATCACTTAACAGTAAGGGGAGAAGGAGGAGGGGGTGGAGAACGGGTCTCTCATGTTGAAGATTGTTGTTTTTTTTTTTGGGCCCAGGATTTGCAAGCGAAGACATATCCTTTTTGACTTAACCCCCCTCCCCTACCACCTCCCCGAAAGACAATTTCCTAACGGGCCTCATATTTACACGTCTAAGGGCCCATATTTACATGTTTGGGGGGCCCATATTTACAGTCTAAGGGCCCATATTTACACGTCTAAGGGCCCATATTTACAGTCTAAGGGCCCATATTTACACGTCTAAGGGCCCATATTTACATGTTTGGGGGGCCCATATTTACAGTCTAAGGGCCCATATTTACACGTCTAAGGGCCTATATTTACAGTCTAAGGGCCCATATTTACATGTTTGGGGGGCCCATATTTACAGTCTAAGGGCCCATATTTACACGTCTAAGGGCCCATATTTACACGTTTAGGGGCCCCATACTTACACGTCTAAAGGCCCGAAAATGTTTCTTTGCCTCGGACCTCCAAAAGTAACTTTTTTTTTCTAGGACCACCCCACCAAATAAACATTAGTATAAGGAACCCCAAATTTCACTTTGTACAGGACCCCCAAATGTAAATGTTGCTTAGGGTACCTTTAGCTAGGGGCCCCTAAATGTTCTTTAGCCTAGTTCCCCAAAATTACTTTGGTTTAGCCCCCCCCCTCGAAAATTAAAAAAAATGGTTCAGGTCGTTTATTTATAATTGCTAACTAAGTTACATGGTAACATTAACACCCCCACCCACCCCCACACCCCAACCAATTTCGTAGTTGATAAGACACACCTATGCATGTAGTACCCACTGATAACTTCATACCATGGTCAAGTTTTATCTTCAAAAAAAAAATATCGGTTAAGTTAGACGGTGCCCCGCCCTCCTCTCAGAAAGTACCAGCAGTACAGTGAGACTTGATTTATCAAAACACACACACATACACATATACACACACACACACACACAAAATGAAAGGACGCAAATACAATCTACGAAGATATAAATCTACTCGTGCCTTCATGGCGTTACATTTAGTCCAACATTTATATCCACCGGGTGATATGTTATAACTTAGCAAAACTTATGTACGTGTATTTATGGGAGAGGGCTGGGGGAAGGAAGGGAGGAGGGTGCGGGTACACTGGTGGGTAGGTTGTGAGGCAAGCCAACACGGTGCGGGTTACTGGTTCGAATTCAAGCTATTCCTTCGTTAAAGGATACCCAGACTGTGAGCCACCGAAGTGCCTCTATGGCCACTGCTGCTAGAAAAGGGGGCCGCTGTATGGTACATATTTCTTTAGTGGATACATGATCGATAATTTTAGTGGATACATGATTGATAGGTTGAGTGGATACATGCTAGATAATTTTAGTGGATACATGATCGATAGGTTGAGTGGATACATGCTAGATAATTTTAGTGGATACAGGTACGATAGGTTGAGTGGATACATGCTAGATAATTTTAGTGGATACAGGTACGATAGGTTGAGTGGATACATGCTAGATAATTTTAGTGGATACAGGTACGATAGGTTTAGTGGATAAATGATCGATAGGTTTAGTGGACACAGTTTCGATAGGTTGAATCATGAGATAACGTTTCTGATTGGATCATAGTCAAGCTTTTTTTTCCCCCAGGGGCCCAGGGTTCGATTTCTGGTAACACAATTTTTTTTTAAGTCTGCGAGTTTTTTCTAGGGCAAGTTTTCATGTGCCCTATTTTTTCTAGGGCAAGTTTTCATGTGCCCTATTTTTTCTAGGGCAAGTTTTCATGTGCCCTATTTTTTCTACGGCAAGTTAAAAAAACAAACAACGAACCATAATGTCGTCACAAGGAAAGCCGAGCTCCGCTCACAGAACACACAAACACTTCTGCTTATATTTAGCTCCTGAATTTTTCCTTACTTTTAACTTATTTATGTTTATTCCTGGTAACAGGTCTTCCAATTAAAAACCAACCTAAACCAGGAACTATAAGACAGGAGTTAACCAGGCGTGGCGGGGGTCGATGGGTAAAATATGTTCCGTTTAATTTTTTTTGTTTTTGCAAGTTAAATTTTTTTTTTAAAGAGACACAAACAGTTAGTGTTTACTCCCAGAATAGCACGATATCGTCCACTGTGCAAGCCTTTGTAAATCATTATATATTTCGACCGTAAAAGTTTTACTATTTAGCCGGGGATTATTTTAAAAAAAAATTCTTTTCCTTGCCCCGCTATGAAAAAAAATCTGCTGTCAAAGATCGCAAGCGAAGCCGATGATTTTGTTTTCTTCCTGCTATGAACTACCGGGCAATATTTAATTCTCCCGACATTGGCACATTGTATTTTGATAAAAACAATGTTTTAAGACTGGCTCAGGAATGTACACAGTTGAATAAAAGTTTCAAATTCACCCCATTTTATGTACAACACAACACTCCATTTTTTTTAAACAGTTGTCGTTGTCACTGTTTTCTATAGACCAGCAGTTCTCAGCCGGTGGTACGCGAACCCCAGGGGCTACGGGAAAGGTAACGCAGGGATACGCAGCGAAAAAAAGGTTGAGGACCGCTGCTAAAGTCGGTTGACTTCTTCAACGTGATTCACTTAAAATTCAGACCAATTTACCACTGAACAGACAATGTAACCAGAACATAATATCCCAACCACCTCCACCACCACCACCCGACAAGGCACTAAAATAGTACAATGTCACAACGGCTTATCCCAGTAAAGTACGGGAGAGGAGGGGGGGGAGGACAGAGATAAGACCAAGGGCAATAACAAGGATTAATACTTACATACTTCGCTTTCAAATCAGGCCGTATTTCATATTTATGGACGTTTGAATTGACGTGATACGGGGTGTGTGTATAGAAGGGGCCGGCGATAGGTGTAGCAGTAGAGCTAGGGACAAGTGTAGCAATGGGGTCCGTGATAGGTGTAGCAATGGGGTCGTGGACAGGTGTAGCAATGGGGCCCGTGATAGGTGTAGCAATGGGGTCGGGGACAGGTGTAGCGATGGGGCCCGTGATAGGTGTAGCAATGGGGTCGGGGACAGGTGTAGCAATGGGGCCCGTGATAGGTGTAGCAATGGGGTCGGGGACAGGTGTAGCAATGGGGCCCGTGATAGGTGTAGCAATGGGGTCGGGGACAGGTGTAGCAATGGGGTCGGGGACAGGTGTAGCAATGGGGCCCGTGATAGATGTAGCAATGGAGCCGGGGACATGTGTAGCAATGGCGCCCGTGATAGGTGTAGCAATGGTGCCGGGGACAGGTGTATCAATGGTGCCGGGCACAGGTGTATCAATGGGGCCGGGGATAGGTTTAGCAATGGTGCCGGGGACAGGTGTATCAATGGGGCCGGGGATAGGTTTAGCAATGGTGCCGGGGATAGGTTTAGCTAAAGAATCAAATATATACAAGACAACAAAACACATCCATAATTTCACGACTACTATGTACAATGTGCAAGTGTTAAGAATTCCCTGCTACCCTATGACCAGTGATTCACACCTCCCCCCCCCCCCCAACTGTAACAACTTTCATTATATACCAATATAAAACAGGCATTTCAGTAGAATACTGTGAAATCTTTCTCCACTCTACCACCTCGCACGCCTATCGGTTACCCCCCCCCCCCACCCCCCTTAGTATCAGATTCCTTTATTTTATTAATAAGAGAACATCATTTCCTTGGTCAAAATGTGTCTTATTAATTTACATAAAATAAACAGCCAAATTGGTATGTGACAACTCCTTGTGGAGAGAAAAAAAACCTGGTCAGTTTTAGGTGTATTTAAATATTGAAACATGGAAGCTTTTTAAGTGCAGACTTCAGGTTCAAAGCTTTGTTGAACAGCATAAGTCAAGTTTACCATAAATGTTCAAATAAAACACGGCCCTTTTCTTTGAAAAATATAAATCAAACGTCTGACTTTTTAAATAAATAAAAAGAGACATGCTCTTTACGAAACAAAAAAAAAAGTGGGATAAAATTAGGCTTGGGAACGAACACATACAGAGAGCAGATACGTGGGATAGGGTGCACAATTGAACATTTTATTATCTACCAACAAAAAATACAACTACATGTACTAGATAAATATTTTTAAAAAATCCAATCTATTTTAAAAATCTTTTTTTTAATTTTTTTCACAACTTAATTGAAAAAAAGTATTTAACACTATTTGTAAAATGGCGGTACTTAGATATTTAAGCAATGAAAAAATATTCCTATTATAAATGTTTGATTTCACCAATTTTTTCTATAAAAATTACATTTTTTTGGTATTAATCGATCATTCCGACAAAGTAATAATATCTTTCAATAGCGGGTCACCTTATCAGCCCCGTAGCGTGAAAATTATACAGCAGGGGCTAGACATTCTACAGCAGGGGCCAGACATTCTACAGCAGGGGCCAGACATTCTACAGCAGGGGCCAGACATTCTACAGCAGGGGCCAGGCCAATAGCAGAGGGGGGGGGCAGGAGATAAATGTTACTAAGTAAAGCAAACAAGCAGAGGGGGGCCAGACAAACGCTACAGGCCTGCACCTTATCCAGTGTAGCAAATTGTTTCAGATACGGACCTGCTAGGCAAACTATAACTTCAAAAAAAAACAACTACAGAAATAAGTCAGGCTAAAACTGTGTACATAATCTAGGTCAATGAAAAGTGTGAACAAGTTCTCTTTTTTGGGAAGTAGACAGCGGACAAGAACAGCAACATTATCACGTGACACTAGAAGTGGATTCAGCAAAAACAGCTGACTGGCTGTAAAAAAAAAAATGAACGGCCATCGTTATAAAGTTGGTCATAATTAAAATGGTCCTTAATAACGTCACGGCTTATGAGGAAGACACTTTACAGAGCCCCTTGGGGCGCCAAGAAGGGGCGTATTTTCTACCGAATAAAAAAAAACAGCTTAATCCATACCCATGTCCTAGCAGAAAGGTTAAATCTTAAGCCAATGCAAGGAATCGAACCCGAGTTAGTAAAGCTGGTAGGTAGATGTACGATCTACAAGAGGCAGTTAAAACTACAGACGCCGGCCAAGGCTGGTTTTTAAAATTGCCGAAGGGGGGGGGGGAGGTGTGAAGGGGTGTAATAGTAGTTTGCTGCATGCAGGGCCGTAGCTAGATGTTGTGGCGCCCTTGGCGAGTAACGATTTTTTTGGCGTATTCCTCCCAATCTGAAAAAAAAGTATAAGAACTGTTTCGGCGCCCCTTCCTAAGTTCGCCGCCCTGTGCAGCCGCCCAACCCGCACTGCCCTTCCTACGCTAATGGCTGCACGCACGCGACATAATTTAAACAAAAAAAAAAGAGACATAACTGCCGTGACCATATGTCAAGAGTTGCTGCCCCTGCATGTACACATAACAGACTCTGTGGAAGGAACCAAACAAACAAAACAATTTAAAAACCACTGCTGGAAATAAAAATACCGCTTCGCGGCTTCTGCAAGACTTCTGTCAGCAACTGTCCGAGTTTTCAAGGTCGTCCAGCCCTAGCCTAGTTTTAGCCGAACACTGGGGGTGAATAATATCAACCGCCTGATAACAGAAACCATGGATTCTTTTCTTCTTTTCAAATTAAGTGAAAAAATAATAAATAAATAACTGCTCAAAACTGGTTTTGATAAGACATAAGGCGATGATGTGTCACTCGTTGGAGAAGAGAAAAATAGAAGAAAAAAAAAATTAGGGCGAAAACTGCCTCCTCGGTCCACAAACGAAAATTTGTTTTTAAAAAAAAAAAATTCTGTTATTAGGCCTACATATTTCAATTATTATTTTTTTTTTAATATTTAAAATGAAGATTACAAGAATTAACATGTAGTACTGTGTAATAGAATATATTTGCTAGGCTTAAATTCACAATATTTTTTCCCTAGACACAATCATAGTGTGTGTGTGTGTGTGTCTGCGCGTGCTCGGGTGGGGGTGGGGGAGGTAGGTTTTGAGCACATATCAGTGGCGCCATTTTCAAGGATGATTTTATTTGTTCACTTTTTGCGAGAATATATTTAGCGTAAACCGCGGTTACTCATTAAAACCCGCGAAAAAGTGAAATTGAAGAATATGTACTTGCTTTAAAAAAAAAAAAATTGTGTGCGTTATTTTGTTCCAATCACGTAATATAAAACATTTAAGACGGTGAAAAAAAAAGCCAGCCAAAAATAGCCCAAAGTGTTTGGCGGAAAAAAAAACAACCTTCAAGACAAGCCCGAAATGAAGCACATATCACAGAAGCGTACATCTAACGTCAAATGTGAGAAAGACAATCACGTACTTTGCGGAGAAGGGGCGTAGCTAGAGGTTTCTTTAGGCTTCCGAGGTGGGACGACCTCGTGACAGTTAGTGGAAGCCAAATATTTGTTTGAATGTTGGATGGAGGCGTTTAAATGTCTGTCGGTTAAAATGGGATGAACAGTGCCGTAGCAAGCTTAACTCGCGCCCGGGGCACAATACCTTTTTAGCGCCCCCCCCATTCGAAAAACCATATGATATTATATGTAAAATATACCATTTGGCGCCCCTTTGTGAGAAGCGCCCGGGCTTTGATGCCCCCTTGCCCACCCTTCGCTACGCTTCTGTGCATGGGGGGGGAGGTTACATATTAGGTACAGTAGTGTAATATCATTTTAACGTCCGAAGATGGTCGAGGGGGGGATAGGTTATATTTCTAAGCCGATTCCATACTAGCTTGTTCTAGCTCAGTGATTCTCAAACTTGTAGGTCGCGACCCACTATTAGGCCACTGGCTGAATTGGAAGTTGGTTGCCACAATTTAAAAAAAAAAAAATACTTATTCACGAATATGTACAATTTATTTACATTTTATTCTCTCTCTCCCTCTCCCTCTCTCTCTCTCTTTCTCTCTGTTTATGGGAAGCGAAAAACGAATCCTTATTGGGTCGTGAGTCGCCAGATTATGAGAGCCTCTGCCCTGACATAAAGAAATCTATTTTTAGCGCAAGTCACATGCTCAGGGCACGTTATGAGCCAAAATATAATGACCGACTAAAAAAAATTAAGAGCCCAAAGAAGCGATGACAGTAAAGAAAGATAACTGTCATTTTTTTTGCGTTGGTCGCACATTATTTCCCTTGGTTATTTTTAGATTTAAAAAAAATGGCGTACGACCTACTTCACCAGCTGTAATGTTACACAGTTAACAGAACATTACTTGGTTGTTCATCTACAAAATGGTGTGTGAGCAGCGACCCGTGACACGAGAGATTCACAACAAAAAACGAGGGGGGAGTGGGGGGGGGGAAACTACGGTGCACACAGGCCAAGTACGGACTGTTGAGCTGTTTTATCAAAACCCTCATATTCAATGTAATTTCCAATAATATCAGTTCATGTAAACATCGCTTCCCACATCTACTGTTGGACCGTCCCTACAGTCATAGTCCGGCCCTTAATGTCTCGAATTAGAAGAAGAAGAAAAAAAAAAAGAATTGTGGGCCATGATTCAAAAGGCTGCAATTTGTTTCAAGGTCGTCCCACAAGTCCACCCAGATGTATATGTCTACCGGGGAAGTAAAGGCTAACCACGCCATCCCTTCATATGCCGAGGTAATAGAAACAGATGAATTCTACACTTCATCTGCCCCGATGGCCCCACTAGGTCTAAGTGAACTTTACTTTTTTTTTTACAGCCTGCAATAGCTAAGATTTTATACATCAGATGACTGTACAGCCTGACCAGGCCTTGTGGGGCAGGGTACCACTTCCATGCGGCGGGCCTCGAAATGGACAAATAGCGACCCTTGTGATGAAATAAAAATTAGACTAGGGAGGGGGGGGCTTAAACATTGAAGGCCCTATGCACAGGGCCTAATGTGTAAAAGAATAAGACGGCCCAGGATTCAATGAATATGTATTACCCCTAACGGTCCCCCCCCCTATTCCCCCAAGACAGAACGTTTTTTTTTGTCTCCAGACCAGCGGCGGGATCAGGTTGTTTGAGGCTCAGTGCGCAGAAGGAAAATACGAAGTCATTATAAATACGGGGGTCCCTACCAAATCAAAAGGGTTCAAACAGGGGCCCCTGTGTAAGACTAGGCCCCCCAGGCGAAAGCCCGGTGCGCGCCCTGCGTGTTATGAATGCACTGTTGTATTTGATGACAGGTCATTATAAATGTTGGTAAACGTTAGAACTTCAAAGTAAACCGGACATCAGATCGCCACTTCCCACCGATACACTAGAATAGTCTAAAAATAATGCCTGGGCCTACAGCGCTGTCTGTTAATACAGCATTCAAATATTCACCACCGTATATATATATATATATATATATATATATATATATATATATATATACTTGACACACTTAGATACCTACATCAAAATGACGCAGCGGAATGAATATGAATATAACACATCCCAGTGAGAAATAAATAAAACTCTTTTTAAGAACTCCTCCACCCTGTGCCGAACGAAGTCATTATAAATATTGTCACCACAAACGTATGAAATATAAAAATCTCTGTACACAAAGCAGACCTGAGAGCACAGCGGTTTTTGTTTTTTTAAGCTTAGGACTTTAAAAAAATATATATATATAGTGGAGATAAAATAAAATAGCAGCAAACGCCGATACTAAAGACCTATCAAGAAGTTCTTTTCAAGTTACATTTTTAATAACATGTTTGAATTTACTCAAATGGGACGCGGTACAGTTTATGACCTGTAGGATATCTGTAACTAGTCCCATGGCCTACTTAAATTTCTGATTCTGTCCAGTCCACCTTAAATAAAAAGAGAACGCTAGATAGGGAAAAATTAAAAAAAAAAGTCAACAAGTACACTAATGTGCATATACACACTGAAACGCAATCACGGTAAAATGTACACACTGACACACCTACACGGTAAAATGTACACAGTGACACACATACACGGTAAAATGTACACAGTGACACACCAACACGGTAAAATGTACACAGTGACACACATACACGGTAAAATGTACACAGTGACACACCAACACGGTAAAATGTACACACTGAAACACCTACACGGTAAAATGTACACACTGACGCACATATATGGTCAAACATACACACTGACGAACATATACGGTCAAATATACACACTGACACACCTACACGGTAAAATGTACACACTGACACACCTACACAGTAAAATGTACAGTGACACACCTACACGGTAAAATGTACACAGTGACACACCTACACGGTCAAATATACACACTGACGCACATATATGGTCAAAAATACACACTGACACACATATACACGGTGTACACACTGACACATACACATGTTCAAATGTACACACTGACACACATATACGTTCAAATGTACACAGTGACACAGGCCCGGGGAAACACAGATTACACGTGCAATGACACACACATGTACATATTTACAGCCAATGAAATAAAAGCTACATCATAAACATTGTGTGTTCACACACACACACACACACGCAGACTGTACACACTAGAGATAAGGGACCGTTCACATACAGTGGTGGTGCTTCCAAGTTACGACTATGAAACAGAGGGGGGGGGGAGCATTCGTAAATATGGTGTTACGCTCATTGCGAAGGCAAATAAATAAAATTCTTTACAGACCAGTGCGTCGGGAATGAGTGCGAATCTTTAACTGCGTTGCACGTTCATTGGGGGGGGGGGGGACTATCGCTTAATTAAATAACGCAAACAACTGTCCGAGATGTTCCCCCTACCCCACCCCGCTCCGCCCCACTCTGTGAATAAACTCAGGAACCCACCCCTCTAGTTAAATAGCATATGTCTCCCCACCCACTCCCACTATTCCGTGAAATGTGTATGTCAATTTGTATTGTATATTATCGTTAAATAACGGGCATACATCAACTGTACCCACCAGCCCCGCCCCTATATAGCTGGTTGTATCGAAAAACAAAATAGAACCCCCCCCCCCCCCCAAATTCTCGCGTTGTTTTTTTTTTGGTTAATAATATTTGAAACGATAGCTAACACGCAAAGAGCACACACAAGTGCAAAATAACTCTTATACGTTTAAATATACAAATAGACGCGCATAATACAAAAACAGATGCACAGACATCTGTTAGTAAACATAGGGACTAACAAATGGACACACACAAACATGTAAAAGAACCTACAAATAGAAATACAGGCTGTTGTACACACGCGATACCCATCAACATGAGCGATAGGTCATTTCTTCACTACGATAACTGTCGTTTTTTTGTGGCTTGACACTTATACACTATTACATGCCCTCTTATCGTTTCAATATACATGTACTGTATTCGTTACACTATTGGATGCCCTCTTATCGTTTCAATATACTGTATTCGTTACACTGTTGGATGCCCTCTTATCGTTTCAATATACTGTATTCGTTACACTCTTTCAATATACTGTATTCGTTACACTGTTGGATGCCCTCTTATCGTTTCAATATACTGTATTCGTTACACTGTTGGATGCCCTCTTATCGTTTCAATATACATGTACTGTATTCGTTACACTATTGGATGCCCTCTCATCGTTTCAATATACTGTATTCGTAACACAATTGGATGTCCTCTTATCGTTTCCATGTACTGTATTCGTTACACTATTGGATGCCCTCTCATCGTTTCAATATACTGTATTCGTAACACAATTGGATGTCCTCTTATCGTTTCCATGTACTGTATTCGTTACACTATTGGATGCACTCTTATCGTTTCAATATACTGTATTCGTTACACTTTTGGATGCCCTCTTATCGTTTCAATATACTGTATTCGTTACACTATTGAATGTCCTCTTATCGTTTCCATGTACTGTATTCGTTACACTATTGGATGCCCTCTTATAGTTTCCATGTACTGTATTCGTTACACTATTGGATGTCCTCTTATCGTTTCCATGTACTGTATTCGTTACACTATTGGATGCCCTCTTATCGTTTCCATGTACAGTATTCGAATGGCTATCTAGGTCAATGATTCCTGGCCTTTTTAGAGCATTTTCGAAAAAAAATGCTCTATTGTCCCCGTTTTGTCTGTCTGTCTGTCTGTCCGTCATCACCCTAGATCTCAACAACCATAAGTCCTAGACCCATGATGTATTTATCATTTTGTAGGTCTTGGCCTGCCATGTGTGCAGCAAAAGTTCATTCACCCTAGATCTCAACAACCATAAGTCTTAGACCCATGATGTATTTATCATTTTGTAGGTCTTGGACTGCCATGTGTGCAGCAAAAGTTCATTTCGCGATCTGACCTATGAGGGCCGTAAAAGGAGGCTTATAAAGTACCGTTTTTTACTATATAAGCTATATTAACAATGGAGCGCCCTAGATCTCAGCAACCATAAGTCCTAGACCCATGATGTATATATCATTTTGTAGGTCTTGGCATGCCAAGTGTGCATCAAAAGTCCATTTAGCAATCTGACCTCTCAGAGCCAAAATATACGAGTTTCTTATGTACCGTTTTGCTTATATTTTAAATATAAATAATAAAAGCTAATCAAAGGGGCGTAATCATTATTTATTTTTGTAATAGTTATTCAACATGATTACTTCCATCTCTAAATTTATCAAAATTCATGCGCGTGGAGCAATATTTATGGCTGTAACCCGGAAAAAAAATACGGATTTCGTCCGGCGAAAATGCTCTAAAATGTCCTTTGTCCGAAACGGAAAAGACTTAAATTGCTTGTTTTTCTTTTTCATTGCCCCACATACAATTTTCTTACATTCTTAAGACAACAAACACCCGACATAATTGTCAACACTCAAAACTAATGTTATTATTCACTGTAATAAGCCAAAATAAGAAGTTTTTAGGGAGAAGAAGAAGGGGGAGTAGAAAAGGACGATCAGTTGAAGGAAATAATGAAATAATTGGGTCTAATCACTAAAAGGTAAAACCACTAGGAAATATTTAAGGAAACATTGTAAAGTATTTTTTTTTAAAGAAAGATCAAGAACTGAAATTGTCGAATAGCCATTCTATACAAATCTACACACACCACATTTTTTTCCTCTAGGGACGTAGGCATCATATTGTGAAATTATATTTAAAAAAAATAAAAATACTTAAATTCAAAACTCCTTTAGGAACCCTTACAAATCTAAACGAAGAGCCGCGTGCAACTAGTACAACAGTTTGAGAACTTCTGGGATTGGGTGGGGTGGGTAGGATGAGGGAATGAAAGGAA
This sequence comes from Bulinus truncatus, assembly GCA_021962125.1. Lineage (NCBI taxonomy): Eukaryota > Metazoa > Mollusca > Gastropoda > Planorbidae > Bulinus > Bulinus truncatus. The sequence continues at coordinate 2,051,913 of JAGDYQ010000095.1, forward strand.
CCCTTCATTCGCACTTTTGCTTTTCGATAAACAGATAAAAACCTGTTGATATCACACGGGCGACACTAAGAGGTAGCGGGGGGGGGGGGACATGCTGCTGCATGTTCTACATCGGTGGTTCTCACACCGTCCCACCCACATATCAAAATAGAGGCGACCGGCAGGGCACTTCTAAAACAAAAAGCATTACTGGTTTCCCCCTGATATAAAAGACGCCGAAATAGGCTTAAATGGTCAACTGGCAAAAGGGAGCCTCTTAAACTCGTGGGCACCCTTCGGACAAATATCCGGACATGCCCATGCTAACGACCCCATTGTAGAATGTGTAAGAAGTCAGAGGCGAATTCAGAAGAAATTTGTAAGCTACTTTTTTTTTTCAAACAGAGACAGAGAAAATAATTCTAAAGAAGGTGTGGGTTGGTGTTTTGATGGGCTCTTTTGAAGTTAAATATACCGGTACCTCTGTAAGGGACAGGAAGTTAATCCTCGGACGTTATAAGTCTCGAATCATTGTAACAATACAAACCAAGATCCACCCCTCGAATTGCTTTGCGATGAAGTTTTAATTTATCGCACTTTGTACAATGTGTATGTGTGAGTGGGGAGGTGTGTTTGGGGGGGTGGGGGGAGGGGGTAGAGCAAGTACTACGGAAGGAGATGTTCAATAAATCTGTCTCTAAGAGTGTGTACATTACGTGTGTAAGCAACGGAAGATATGTTATGTATAGCACCTGTTAGTATATTTAATATATAATAGGGGATTTTTATTATTCTAGGCTTCGTGTCAATTTTACACGCTCTTTAGGAGTGGGGGACACACACCCTACATGGGTTCTGGACGACTTGATTGTTTATGGGGGGGGGGGGGGAGGAGGAGGGCAGTTAAAAAATGGGCTTGTTTAGAAAGAAAACCTCTTAGTGGACCTTACATGAAGGGCTTGAGGCAACCAAAATGTTTAGATTGCCTTTTTACAGGGGAAAAAAACAAAAGATGACATAGTCAGGCCTTTTCTCACGTCACTAAATCGTCTGCAAAGCATACATCTATCGTGCTTGGCATCCTGACAGGAGGCGCGTCGGATAGGCCGTCCGTTAGCTGGGTACGTTCCTTTTAATTAAAGAATGGGACAGGTAAAAATACAATACCAAGCTTTTTGGTGACTTTAAGAAAAGTAGCAGAGGGGAGACAGGGCCTACACTTTACAGTGTCCAACTGTCCATCATGAAGTCGCCCCACCCCCGACAAAGACACAAGGCGAACAAAAAATAATGTCTATGGGCAAAATGAATAATGATAACATTTGTGAAATGGATTGGGAAGGGTGCAATAAACAAATGTTCAGTTTAGTTTAACGTGTCTGATTAGAAACAACAACAAATAAGAACAGCTGCAGATTGATTTCTAGATTGCATTAAATATATAGGTCTGTACCTACCTTGGTATGGGTAATAATATTCTTGTTTCAGCGGCGGAGAGTACGTGGTCTGGCCACTCTCCAGTGATGACGCCATCGTTACGTGCATTGCGGTAGAGGCGGCGATGGAAAGGTGGGTGGAAAATAAAATGTATTTCTTTAATCAGCCAATTCGGAAACACGGTAGCGTTTGTTTCAACAGGAATTCGCGAAGTTCCGAAATGTAAATTCCAAAAAAGTTGATGTCTCAATCTAAAGACACTGTTTTGTTCTGGTTTTAACCGGAGCACATTGATTTGACATCCGCAAACAATACAGTCCGTACGAACAATGAAGTGTATTTTTTTTGTTTTAATATACAGCGAACATTTCAACGGAATATTACAAGTATAAAGCGTGATCCAAATCTATTTAGGCCACATAATATCACAGCGGGCGATGTCATATGAATGAAACATTATTTACTTACTTGACTCACTAAATACACATGAGCATCAATATTAAAAAAAACAGTAAACAGCTTCAGTCCTCGCTGATAAAAAAAATTTTAGGAACGGAAACGAAAAAAAAAAAATCCACACACACAAAAATCTGGAGAGTCAAACTACAAAAGTAGTTCTTAATTATATCCACTTAAATTATATCTGGTCAAACTGTACAAGTTGGTGGTTTCATCAAAACAGTTCTTTTTTTAAAAAAAAACGGGTTATGGGGGGGGGGGGGGGGAAAGCGATGATATTACTATACAAGGGGTGAGCACTCTGCGTAAAACTATCATCACAGACGACAGGGGCAACTACTCACCACGACAACAATTTTTTTTTTGAAAGTCTCTTTTTTAAAAAAAAAATATATATGCTTAATGCACGTCATCAGAGATTCGCGTGAAGCTAGTGACATACATTTTATGCATCCGAAACTAGGTCGTACAAAAGAGAGGATTCAGCAAGCACCCTTTGTGAGTCACTCCCTGGTTAGCTTTTTAGTGAGGGGGTGGAGGAAGTTGGGGTTTGGGGTGTTGTCATCTTCGTCCCGGTCTGAGTTCATAATTTCACACTTTCCAACACAGAGCAGAGGTATCAAGAGGTCAGATCCGTTATCTTTTTATGTACACAAATACGTACAGGGGGGTTGGCAAACTGTTTCATCCCAAAGAGCCACAACTGGTCGACGTTTGATACCATTTTGTAAGTGAAAAGAAATTATTTTTTTTTTATTAATGGTACGTTAAGCTGTAACATCCAGCCAATGCATTGAGGATTAAACATTCAAAGTAACAAAAAACAAGCAATTAAGCCTGTTCCATTCTGGACACAGGACGTGTTAGCGCATTTTCGTGTTATGTATCAGTACGTTTGTTAGCTTTCAGTAAATATTTGTAAATTTTGGAAATGTTTATAAATTCAATTGTGTAATGCATATATTTATAAAAAAAAATTATAAAGACGTTTCTTTATTTTTGAAAAAAAAATTATTGTCTCTTAAATCTAACTACAAGTGGTTTGTGGTTACTGAAATAGGACTCAAAATTTAAAACATTCGAAATTATAGTCATTTAATCGTCCGAAAACTCCGTCAATTGTTGCATAGCTCTGATACTTTCAATTAAACTCAGAACACAAGCTTACTATTTCATTTGATGAGTTTCTTAATAAATCTTGGTGAAACTACGTGCTGCAGTATTTCGCACCAAATGAACGGGTTATTGAACGTACAAGGTGTATATATAATATATAAGCCCCTTAGGCGCCCTGAAGCCCGGCCCTCAGAGGTCCTATCGCGAAATGAACTTTTGATGTACACATGGCAGGCCAAGACCTACAAAATGATATATACATCATGGGTCTAGGACTTATAGTTGCTGAGATATAGCGCTCCTTTATTAATATAGCTTATATAGTAAAAAACGGTACTAAGGCCCCTTTTACGGCCCTGAGAGGTCAGATCGCGAAATGGAAAAAAATCATTTCTTGGCAGGCCAAGACCTACAAAATGATATATACATCATGGGTCTATGACTTATGGTTGTTGAGATCTAGGGTGATGACGGACGGACAGACAGACAAAACGGGGACATTTTTTTCGAAAATGCTCTAAAAATTACCGAAAAAGGCACAGTCAGTTATAGAGACTTGGAAACCATTAAAATAACAACAACGTTAACAGCACTTTTTGCTGTACCTTCCAACTAGACTTGACGGTTACATCTGTGCAGGCTGCCACATTAAAAATCTGTCAATGCAAAATAATGAAGTATTTTTCACATAATCAGAATGCAGTGTAGTTTTAGTTCCAAGTCAAATCATCAGTCAGATAGACATTTGTAAACAAAATAATAGTTATAAAGCAGTGCTATTTTTTGTGCCGATACGCACGGATACCGACTCCTTTTTCAGTGTGTGGAAAATTTATTACTTTTTTTGTATCTTAACGTTTATTATTTATTTATAATATTATTAATTTCTTAAAATTGAATTATTTCAAAATTGCGCGCAATAAGAATTAAAATATAAAATGCGAAACTGCGAACTGGTAGTTAAACGTTAGGCATTCCATCATTGAGTACCGGCACCTACAAAAAAAGCACTGCTGTAAAGTATAAAAGTAAACACCCCACCACATGCACACACATCCACCTCAATCAAATAATACCAAACTCTGGTACAGATCTTTTTCTATAGTTAGTAGTGATGGAAAGATTTATCGAGATCAGAAATATCAGAACTTTATTTTTTTTTTGGCATATCGGGAATTGGTATCGAAGAATTTTTACCCAAATCCCATTTTCTCGTAAGATTCAATGGAGCAATCTAACATATTTTATTAGTAATCCGGTATTCCATAAGGTCCGTCAATATAACTCTCAACTGTATACATCGGAATCTTTAGTTTAGAGATGAATCGGTAATTTTTTTCGGATGCAGCAAAATGTTTGGCATCGTCCTACCACAACATGTTACATTTCTCATGCTGATAGACATTCAGGCAGGTGGGTGGATAGGCAGCCAGATAGACAAGCAGGCGGGTGGGTGGATAGACAGCCAGATAGACAAGCAGGCGGGTGGGTGGATAGACAGCCAGATAGACAAGCAGGCAGGTGGGTAGATAGGCAGCCAGATAGACAAGCAGGCAGGTGTGTTGATAGGCAGCCAGATAGACAAGCAGGCAGGTGGGTGGATAGGCAGCCATATAGACAAGTTGGCAGGTGGGTGGATAGACAGCCAGATAGACAAGCAGGCAGGTGGGTAGATAGGCAGCCAGATAGACAAACAGGCAGGTGGGTGGATAGACAGCCAGATAGACAAGCAGGCGGGTGGGTGAATAGACAGCCAGATAGACAAGCAGGCAGGTGGGTAGATAGACAGCCAGATAGACAAGCAGGCAGGTGGGTAGATAGGCAGCCAGATAGACAAGCAGGCAGGTGGGTAGATAGGCAGCCAGATAGACAAGCAGGCGGGTGGGTAGATAGGCAGCCAGACAGATACACAGACCAGAGATAAGCGGACAGCGGACGCGTCCGCTTGCGGACGCAGATCCGCAGAATTTTCCGAATCCGCGGACTGACATCGGACGCTTCGTATGGTTAGGTAGCGGACTCACGGACTGACGCGGATCTTCTTTAGCGTTACCATAAAAAATTTCAAGTCATTTAAACAGCTAAATTTCAGCAATGCGGACGCGCGGACTGACTGCGGCCCAATGTTGTAAGATTCTGCGGACGCGGATCATTGATAGAAATCCGCGGACGGACGCGGACGCTAAATTTCAAGATCCGCACACCTCTAACACAGACACGTTGGTTATTATGTAGGCTGGATTATATCGGCGACATGTTCAGTTTTTTTAATACAAATGGGCTCTAGTGTTGACGTCAATCGCCCCGCGTTTGGCTGCCTCGTTGTGACTTTTTTAAAAATTTCATTTTATGTTTTTGCGTGTGTGCGCTCTCTGATAGGATGCTAATTACTTGTGTGTGAGATCTACCATTAACTGTCTGCCATGTTTCGGCTGCTGTCACCTTCTCATGGTTCCCTGATAATTGACGTTGCTGATATGTGCAAGTGTTTTAACCCATACAATTAGTGGAATAATCTAGGGCAGAGACACTTGGTACAACTGGATTGCCATGACTTTTTTTTATTATTATGAGTTTATAGAGGCCTGTCCGATATATGTGATGCTAACTTCAAAGTTAAATGGAATATCTGTTTCCCGAAGTAATATATAAGACGTTATTTAAATAAAGTAGACATACTCTCTGTAGGAAATAAAACAAACAATACAGACAAAATAAAAGTGTGTGAGAAGGTCAGGGTGGACGTGGGTCAGTTAAGGTCATGGTCACAGAATAAAATATAATGGAAATGTAATAACGAGCCCAGAGGTGGACGTGGGTCAGTTAAGGTCATGGTCACAGAAGAAAATATAATGGAAATGTAATAATGAGCCAGAGGTGGACTTGGGTCAGTTAAGGTCATGGTCACAGAAGAAAATATGATGGAAATGTCATAATGAGCCCAGAGGTGGACCAAAAGTACCCTGATCAAAACATGAGATAAACAATACCTTATATACCCTAATCGTACCAAAGAACCCTAATGTAAAAAAATCCTACCCTAATCTAAACAAATTACCTTAATCAATGGCATCATTTGCGGCTAAGGAAAGAGTGGGGGGGGGGGGGCAAGTATTTTAAAAGAAAACCTTTGAAACTCATTAAGAAATTCTCGACCAGAGAAGTTTAATCGAAAAGAAATGTCAAATTTTACTTTCATTTTAAAATTGTATACGTTATATTTTTTGTATAATAAAAAATTTGAAGACGGAAAACAGCCCCCCCCCCCCAAAAAAAAAACGTCCAATATCCGCAGACCTCCCCCCCCCTTACTCGAAATAACGCCCCTGACCTGAATGAATCATTTTATCTACGTGAGTACTCGCTGTGCCCAACTTGGTCCTAACAATGTACTTATATTATGAAAACAAAAAAATGTAGAGGAAACAAACAAACAAATGTAGAGGAAACAGACTGTACCAAGTGAACACCACACCCATTTCCTATGACTTTACGTAATTTCACCAGCTACACACGCACGCACGCACAGGTTTATCCTACACTTGGAACGAGAGGATGACGCCATCGGATAAAGACAATACACTCTTTAGTTTTACCACACACACACACACACACACAAAAGGACAACAAAGAACAAGATCTTGATGACGTGTAACTATGAAAGAGTATCTTACCATCCAGTGACTCAAGGACCTTCCCTTCAGTTCCAGGACGGACCATATCGTATTGAGTCATATTTTCGGTTCTCCGAAAAATTGTATCGCACGTTTTTTTTTTTGTATAATGTCTCAAGTGCATTCGACTCGTTGTAAGAGTCTATCCGAGAAGCAAGAACATCTGTTGACAAATAATGTCGTGTGTGTGTGTGTGTGGTTGTTCAAATTAGATTACGACATTTTCTACATGAGTCTTTTAGTCATGAATTACTTAATCAGACTTTGATGAAAGTCGGTGAGCGAATGAAGACAACATAAGAAAGTAAAAATATGAGAGAAAAAAAGGGACTTTTTTAATATGTCCTCTCTTCCCCACACAGTAGTTCTCAATATTTTCGCGACCCATTTTTTTTTTTAAATAGGACGAAAGAAAAAAAAATCTACAATTAATTGTATAGATTTTCCATTAGCTAATCATTGAATACAAATTTGAGACCCACTTTAAATCAGCCTGCGACACACACCTCCCGCAAAAAGAACTAAAAGTAAATTGCAAAAGCGACTGGAAAAGTGCTTGAGTTACCTCACCTCGACTCCCCTCCCCTTGCGCCAGGCCCTGTCCCCACTTTGAGAAAAACTTGCCCCTGAATCTCAATCTACAAGTGATGCTGTACAAATAAAAAAACTAAGATCTGTTCGTAGTCTGAAACACTGGTCGTCACACGAGACAAAATTGTTTTTTTTTTTTTTGAGAATCAAATCGTTCGTTGGTGTCTTGCTGGTTTTGATTGAGGAATTTTGATATTTAACCCCATGATTACAATTTGTGCCGCCGAGAGGGTGGAAGCAGGGGGGGGGCAAATGCCCAGGGGCCCGGCGAGTTTTAGGGGCCGGGGCCGGACTGAGCTGGCCAATCAACTTTTGAAAATATTATTATCAGCACGGGGGCCCGTGACAGCCCTGCCCAGGGACGCGAAATTTCTGTCGGTGGGCCTGTGTGTCTCCATATTTTCTAACCTATATACAGGGGCGCCGAGAGCCAACAAGGGCCCCAGGGCAGGACATCATTGCGGGCCCCTTAATAAACAGTGAGTCGTGAAAAAAATTGACATGCTCGGGGGGCAGCCGGGCCCCCATACAGATGCGGACCCCCCTGCCCCCCTCTCGGCGTGCTTGCCTATATCATCCGCGAGTTAAGCTAGTCATTGTCATTAGATCGAACCTAAGACGCAAACCCCTCTCCCACGGTCACCCAGCCTTTCAACGTTCAAGCTTCATGCCCATCACTTGCCCCCTAAGAGAAAAATCTAGCGAATGTATAAATAAAAATATTTTTTTTTAAAATAAATTTTTACTTTCGCCAGAAACTGAAAAAAAAAAAACTGTTCATTTTTTTACTGCTCGTTTTCTACTGAGTTATATTTAGGCCACAATATCTTGAAATCTCGCCATATCACTATCAGCAACACATTTTACATAAAGGCAGCATAATCAATAAGAAATGCGTACACCCCAATCGCATAGTGAATGGCTTGCTTACAGTTGCTGCTAAGTCCGAAATTGTCATAAATGACAAAAGTGTGTATGTGTGTATGTGTGTATGTGGGGGGGGGGTCGCAGATAATAAGTCATTACCTACTTTAAAAAATGGTTTCGATGCGAGGTTGTTTGTTGTTTTTTTTTTTAAATCGAGGGTCACAATGGGCACTTAAAGTTGTCAGAAGGGCCGGGCAAAGAGCAGAGGATTTGATGGAAGTGCCCGAAACAAGAGTAGAGGAAAGCAGTAATTATTTGAATACAAGTAATATGAACTTAACATTCAATGAGCAGGCTGGGTCGGCCGTAGATGGCCCTATCATGTACTAGAAAAGTATCTTGTTCTACTTTATAGACATATTTTTAAAGTTGCATTAAAAAAAAAATAATGCAAAAAAAAAAAAGATCAAGCAGAAAAATATTTGTTTTTGTCCAGTTATTATCAAAGTAGATTGAAACATCGCCGCAGCTGAGCTCTTCTGTAATTAAGTCAAAAATATTTTCGCTGCCTAATGTTATCGTCGACTTCCGTTTTCGTCAATTTCATAGTTTTTCGTTAACTGTTCCGGTTTACGTCGATCTTAAACGTAACTTCGCATCCGATGAAATTCACCTTCCTGACAACAAGCTAATTCACCTATATCGTTCTTCCCATCCAAGTCTACATTATGCTAGAATTACAGTTTACAGAAAGGTAAAATACCATGCTAAAATGATAATTTATGACTTACATTAGTCTTTCTTATTCCTTTTTTTTTGTTTTGTTTAATTAGTTGCAGCTTTTAGTATTAAACACATTATTTATTTATTTAAATTAAAAAAAAATCGGTAGCCTATATATTTAGTGTGTCTGGAACTAATTAATGGACACTGATTTTCATGCATGCTGAGTCCTATGTGTATGAAATCCCTGTAAGGATGAGAAGTTTCTCTTAAAACCTATAAACCACTAATGGAACGGTTTTAGGATGCCCTTCCATCCCCCCACCCATAGCCGACAGTGCAATGACCATGGAGTCACCACGAGAGATATAGCGAGGACTTAAGCCATGACCTGAAACATCCATTGATCCTCACCGGAGATCGAACCAGGGACCCTCAGGGGGGACAATCGAAATAATTGCTTCGGATTTTTGTCGGTTTCGGCCTCGGTCGATCGACGTAAACTGAGATGTGACCTTTTTATCAACGGTATAAAAAAAAACATTTAAACACACTTGATGTACAGCAATAAACGACAAAGCCAATTAGAAGACACCGATGTATCAATAAAGAAGACAAAGAAACTCCAGTGTATTCGAAAACTATTAAGGTCATAGCCTACGCATTCCAATTTACGCTTTCAAGTGTGAATCTTTTTATGTAGGTCTGTGATATCGGGAAAACCCAGACTTTCTCTTCAAATCTCTTTATTAGAAAAGAAAAAAAACGACCATCTGTAGTCCTATTATTTAACTTGGTATAAACACATATACACTTTTACATTACAAATGTAAACGCAGGTCGCGCCGGTCATCTAGTGTAGGACAATTTAACGGGAAATGGGGGATTTGGGGCGGAAAAGAGGAGGGGGGGGTAATCTGAGCTTCATAGGCAAATTTTCTTTTTTTTTCTTTTTTCCACCGCCAACTCCCTCCCCCCCCCACCCCTTAGTCTGGTTGCATTAATAAGTCTGAGCATAAGAAGATGAGAGTGGCAGTCACTTGACACACTTCGACACACGTCAATGTCACATGGTGCACTGAATTGTGTGTGAGTGAGTGAGTGAGTGTGTGAATTATCTGTATTTTTAGCTTCATTTGTAAATTTAAAAAAAAAAAAAGTCAAACGAAACAAGAGATGCGTGGGTGGGGAGCAGATACGTAAGACTGAAAAAAATATAGTGCGCTCAACGGAATAGGAGGGTAGATCTATCCCTTACTCCCTCCCTCTCTCTCTCTTTTCTCTCTATTAACCAAATATCTTTCAAAGGGCACAAAGTAATATTTGGTTTAAATGAGTAATGCGAATAGGCATTCGGGGTCCCCAATTTGATCTCTCTCTCTCTAAAAATAACGGGCGTGCTTTTTTTTTTTAAAAACGTTTGAGCAGATTTAACTCACTCACTCCCCCCTCTCCCCCCTTCTCTCTCCACTAAGGGCCTTACAAATTGCACTCAGGTGCCGTTCTTATAGATAGGCAAACTATTCCCCCCCCCCCGCAGCCAAAGGTGTCCCTGTCATTGTTAACTTCTTATAAATTCTCTGCCTAGGGCCATTGATAACTCTAAAACTCTCTGCCTAGAACCACTAATATCTCTGTAATTATCTGCGTAGGGTTGCCTAATCTGTAAGTCGTACGGGGGCCCCGCAGCAACAAAAAAAAAGGGAAAGGCCTGAAAGGAACTACCTCAAGAGGAAATAAATGTCTGAGGAGTATCCCCTCCAGCGGTGGATTTAACGGTGGGTGCACCTTTGCGCGCCCTTGGAACCCCACGTATAATTTCTTTTTTTTTTTACACTTGTAGCTTCATTCTCCGTGGCTCTGTTTATTTAAATAGGTCCAATATTTTTTTTCTGCGCCCAGGACATCAACATTCCTTAATCCCTTTCTGTCCTTCTCAAAGATTTTGCAGAAAAGGGTGTACATTGGATCAAAGTGTTCGCTGGATCAACGTGTTCATTGTATCATCAACGTGTTCATTGGATCAAGTGTACATTGGATCACCTTTGTCATTAAATTAGTATGTTATCAATAGCATTTAAGCTGTTTATGTGATTTTTTTTTTACAAATATCAATGTATATGTCAAATAATTAATATTTTTTTTACATGACCACTTTTACATAATTACAAGCCTTTGACTCGAAAAAAATAACATTTATGAACAAAAGAAATGTAAGGCTCGTACAGGTTCAACAATAAATGCATTCACTATAGTTGGCTAAACAACAACAAACAAAAAGATGTTCATCAACGTTTTCTCATACCCCCATGTGCCTCCCCGATTACATAATGTGGTATATCAAAGAAAGTTCCAATTGGTCGGGGTTAGACCTGCCAGCCGAATTTTTTTTAAAGTTTCGGCTGGCTGACATAATTTTTCGGCTGATAGCCGGCGTAGCCGAATTTGACCATAAATTGAGTAAATTGACATTTGCGGCTGATTTTCGGCTGATTTTTGGCAGATTACGAAATATTTGGCTAAAATTCGGCTGACGCCTGGACAATATTGAATTGATAAAACCTCAGCAATAAAACAATTTTACAATACTTGGCGAAAAGTTTTAATATTTAAAACAACAGAAATAAACAGTTGTATCATCATCATCTTTTCAAGTCAAGTATAGACTGAATCATCATCAATGTTGAATTCCAACGCTTTGGACATGATGCCTTCACTGACTTATCATTGTATTGTGTCTATGACTGTCATTGATGGCGTTAGTGCTGCTCTCAGAGGTATCCATTATTGATGCACTGAGCTGATCATCTACAAGAAGCAATATACACACTGAAGACATGCCTTCTTTCATGGCCTTAATCATTTCTTTATCCTCTGTGAATGCTGCATCGTCTTCTATAATTGCGGTCTTGAAATTCTTCATTTTTATTAAGGTGCAATAGTGTGCTGTAAAGTGCTGATAAAAGTCAACCTTCAAAAGCTTTGAAGTCTTTATCATAATTGCAGCACCAACATGGCAGCTAGTATTTTGTGATCAACAGAAAAGCTTTTCAAGACAGAGCTGATATGGTCAGCAAGGTCATGTGCAACAAGATTAAGTAATGCGACAGTTAATATAACGGCGAACGAAATACGGCGGCTAATGAGGCGCGCCGCATATTTTTCGGCGGATTTACGGCGGACGAAAATTCGGCGGCGTAGCCGGCGCGCGGCGCCGGCTGAGGGGTCTAGTCGGGGTGCTTGCAAATGTTAGCCCCACTGAACCCAAAACTGTGTCAATCGTAGTGCATGCAGTTGCCTACTTGAAGTCTAATAATTTGATTCATATTTGGCAAGGGATTGTGATTATATTTTATTATCGCATAAATATATCAACTTAACATCGACTGCTATGTGGGCTACAAAGAATGATCACTTCAGGAGAAGATGCTACATCGAAAGAAAACAACATTAATTATTTAAAAAAAAAAAACCGTTGATATCATCACACATATCACACTACAGAAAAAACATATTTTAAATTTTTAAAAAAATGCATCAATATACAGAAACTGAAACAGAACTATTTTATCATTTAATGTACTAATTTTTTTTTCAATGATGGAAGTAAAGAATCTGATGAGAATACGAATCGGTACAAATGAGTGTCAATAAATATGATTGGCAAACGAATGGTGGTTGACGAATCAAATATGTATGTAAATAGGTTAGGTCATGATCCCTGACCTTTCGCTTCAAAATGAATTTTGTTTTGCGAGGGAGTATTCATTTATTTATACTGATCAGTGTGCTAACGGGTCTTAATAATTGAAAATAAATGATAAAAGGACCCCACATTTTAGAGAATTGTTTCTCCAATATGAGGCTTAATCTATATTTTATAAATAACTGTTGCTCATGCAGTACTTAATAGATTATTATCAGTGCTTAAATATAAATAGTACAAGGTGATCTGAGCTACTGGGTTAGTTGTTGTCGGACATTTTGAGTCCGTTATGTTCATGTTTATTTGGCTTAGTGTGGACTTTGGACTTAAGTTAAACTTACCTTCTCCTGATGAGCTGTCAGTCATTCTAGGTCTCGGTTTTCGATACACCTTGGCGTTTAAGACGATATCTTGAATTATACAACTTCTTATTGAATAAAAAATTTACACAAGAGGATCTACAAACAGTTTAGGTCATGCAAAAGGCGGGGCACATGTTGTCACGTGACAAGAAGCATAAGGGGTATGAGGTCACAGTCGCGTTTGTTTACATGATCAGCTGTTAAAAAAAAAATGGGGGAGCTACCAGTGTTTTTAATGCGCAGCGTCGCATAATTCCTTGTAAAACATTTTAGTTTTTGCAATTTAAAGTAAAAATAGCCTACATATAAGGCCACAAATGTATTGAATGAAGAACTAAAAACACAAAACACTGTTTGAAATGCAGAATGCACGATCAATGAATGATAGTTCATGTCAACATTCTTTTTATCTTAGCATCTATACAACTTTATGATTTAATCATGCACGATTCTGTTGTTCTGCCTAACAAGAGAGGATCAGAAATGGGAGTTAATTTTAACTTTCTAAAAATCCGGTAAAGTATACAACTGTATATGTACATGTGTTTGTTAACGATGTATCAATAATCAATAAATAATATGTGGCGGACTGGCCAATAAGTCAAATTGCCCAATGGAAAGTGCCCCTCCTCCTTCTCACCTCTGAACAATAAACATTGTGGGCTCCCTCTACTGCTTTTATAGGGTAATAAAAACAACTATCAACCATTATACGCTGGTATAATAATATAATGTATTTGTATAAATTAGTTCTTTACTCTTCAGGAAAGCGTGTCTTTCATTCAATCTTTATTAGCATTATTCAATATGTAGAAGAGCGCTCCATCCATCCCAGGCTGTCCCCCACCATATCCCCCATTTAGGTCACTAGTAAACCCCTAGAAAAAATTGGCCCCCTTAGCTTCTGAAATCTGACTAAAGATCCACTTTTAATAACTTATAAAAAAAAAACTGATGGAGATCTTTTGAAATTTGCTGTACATTCATTTCACGGTTACCATACGTCCATTTTTATACGGACAGTCTGTACCTTCGAGACCCTTGTTCGTACTAATTTTTACTTCTGAATTCGTCCATTCTTAACACTATTTGTTGGGTTTGTCTATCCAATTAGTATCGACCGTTTGCCTGTCTATTTCCATGTCTTATTTAGACGCAAATACCAGAGCAACAAAAAGTCTGAGCCCCATCGTGTAGAACATTTCTCTTAAACCTAAGCATTATTTCTGCACCTGCATAACAGTGAGACTGCCTTCATAGCCATAGTCAAAGAGAATTAGCAATGATCGCATTACAAGTGTAACATAACTGCAGCTTTGGATGTTAACTTTGAGCTGTCTTCTTGGGTGACTTTTAAAGTGTTCCTTTCCTGGAACAACATACAAAGAGAATCATCCATTGTGCTAATGAAGTGTAAATGGTTACTAGCAATTTCATTGGTGAGATAACTTATGTCTAGCTAAAAGTGGAAAAATAAAACATACATAAGGTTCATGTGGAACAGAAATACGGGAGACTATTTCGACTTTTTAACGCATAGATAATTAGGCTAGAGTTTCTTTAAATATACACTGGTACAAATGTACCCAAGAAGCAAACTTTTTCCATATTTGTCCACAATAAATTTCCGTATTTATCCACACTTTTCATTATACTTATGCGCGTACCATAAAATACGTTAAGCTTAATTTACTTTATCCTATTCTGATAATTTCACAAGTTTCATAAATTTGGTTGTTTAACTAAAAAAAAACTTATTTCTTTGTGTTTGTTTTACGAAATATGCTTCATATTGTCTACATAACAACAATGCAAACTTAAAACAGTCGTGTTAATCGTGAATTACTCAAAAAGATCCCGTTTAACGAGGATTTCTCGTGATCAGTGATATCCCAAAAGATGTTCTTGTTTGAGTTATTCATAATATGGCTGGAGATTTTCAAGTTTTTTTTTATATTTTTCTCGTGAAATACAAGATTTATACATTAGTTAATACATTTATTGATATAAATCAGCATGGCGGCAGTCTACTAGATAGTTTATAACGTTCAAGGGTGAAAAGATTGTCCACCTGTGGCTTAAAGCATCCACTTTCTTAGGGGCCCCTTCCAATGTGTATTAAATTTTGGTGCTCAGAGGGCCCCCTCAGGCACTTTTGCCTATAGAACCAAGTATCTCTTCCTAGGGTCCCCAATGACGTAAGAACGAGACTGATATGAATAGTCATACACATTAATACACAATATCATTTAAAAAAAAAAAAGATTTCCCAACGCTTTCATCTCTCTAAATGGGAGGTAAATTAATTTTCAAACAATTCAAGGGAAACTATCTAAAAAAAAATTCGGAACTAAACGTTAAGAAAAAGTTTTCCTCTATTATTAAAAATAATTATTTTCTTTACTTTTTCTTTTTTTTTTTACAAGTTTTACAATAAATTAATTATTTAATTTTGATATTATAAGCTAATTGACATAATTGTGTTGATGTATCTACCATCCGAATTATATTTTTACATCGTAATTTTCGAATATCAAAATTCCAATGATGGCGGATCGTTTGGATTATAAAAGGCATTCAGATTCCAAATCAAAATTGAGGCTAGTACTTAATTCTTTATGTCTTGAAATATATCTACACTATTTCATACCCATATTATCAAATCACGTTTCTCCCTAAATAGTATGATAAGCTTTTAAAATATATTTCCTGATGATATTAGTAAAGTTGTTATCGATAACAGGTAAACAAATACACTGCACTTTTACTTGTAAATTATTAAGCGTAATAAATTGGACTTGTTTCTGTAAATTATTAAGCGTAATAAAATAAAAGAATAACAGCATATTGATAAAGGTTGGTGGGTAGGGTAATATCGTATTTTAGCACGCAATAATAAATTACGTTAAAATATTTTACTTGTCTAAATTTATCGATATTATTTCAGTAAGTTTTCCTTCTATGGTGATAGGCTACAATACTCATCTTTAACTAAAGTTAAAGTAATTGCTAAAACTAAAGTAAAATTTGATATTATCTAAGCCTTATGACCAAACCCATCAGTGGGCTTTTTCTGTTGTGGGCATTATTGGGTTCTTAAATTTTTTTTTTTTTTTTTTTTTTTTTTTTTTTTTTTTTTTTTTTTTTTTTTTTTTTTTTTCCCCTTTCCTCCCTCCCCTCCTTTTTTCCCCCCCCCTCTCTCCCCTCCCCTCCCCCCCCCCCCCCCCCTTTCCCCCCCCCCCCCCCCCCCCCCCCCCCCTCCCCTCTCTCCTTTCTTCCCCTCTCTCTCCCTCCCTTTCCCCCCCCCACTCTCCCCTCCCTCTCCCCTCCCCTTCTTCCCCCCCCTCTCCCCTCTCTCCCCCCCCCTTTCTCCTCCACCTCTCTCCTCCCTCCCCCTCTTCTCCTCCCTCCCTCCCTCTCCTCCTCTCCCCTCCATTCCTTTCTCTTTCCTTCTCTTCCCCACCCTCCCTCTCCCTCCCTCCCCACCCCCCCCCCTCCCTCCCTCCTCCCCCCCCCCTCTCCTCCTCCCCCCCCCCCCTAACAGGAAGGCCAGACCAATAGCAGAAATATGACAAGGGCTGGACTAAGAGTTATCGCTGATGAATTGAATGGAGTGTTTGTTTGAACTAACATAAAGTAAATGTGCAGTCCTGATCAAAGTGCCCAACAGACAGTACTTGGCCAGCTGGCTCTAGTTGGCCTTATCTGATCTAACCTAAATTTTGTATAATTATAAAGAAGAGATTGCGGGTATGTTTTTTTTGTGCAGGAAAGAAATCTGTATCATTAAACCAGTAATCTCCCATACTTCCAACTTAGCATGAAGTATAAACACACATGTCAGCTATAACATTCTTTTGTACAATCTCTGAAGACACTATTACTTATTTAAAGCTTTTTCTCAGTCCCAAGCTCAAAATTATGTTTTAAGAATTAGTATTTTAATTGATTTAGAATCAAAACTAATGATAAGCGCTATACATTTTTTTAGTGAAATAAACATTTTTGCATTATCATTTAAAAGTTTAGTAGCTAATATATTTATATTATGCTTTTCTTAAGCCTTTAGCTTTTATTTGCTTATAAGTTTAAATTTCATTTCTATGGTCAAATTAATTAATTTAGAACTGCATGCAAAAAATATTTCTTTTTTTAGTAATTCGTACATTTACATTACGTAAGGTCTGTGCAATTATGACTTTTGTCTAAATAATATAACCCAGAATTATTTATAAGAAAAATTTAATTCATCTTGTAGAAAACTATGTCTGATAAAACTTTTGTTACAATATTGAAAGTTTAACTTAGATAAATTATCTTTCTCATTAGTTAATAGTGTTTACCATCTGCTACATATCAACCAATAATAATTAATCCATCAAACAGTTATTGTGCACTATGACAAGGGGAAGCCAATATATTTTAAATCTGAAAATGCTCAAGATTGATGTCATTGATTTTCTGGAAATGCACACTCACTTATTTCAATTTTGTATTTTCCATTGTTTTATAATTTGGTAGATGATAGGTCATTTAGTTTACAGCTTCTTGGATTGAAAGAGATTTAAGGCATAAAATTTTGAATAACAGTGGCCAAGTGTAAATCTTAAAACTGCATGAAGAACTTATTGAGTTCTATGTGGCTACTATTCAATTAATTTTTTTATAACTAAACATTTTATATTTACTACACTGTGCTATTTTTGGTACTTGACTTGATGCTTTATAAAGAACAAGCATAATGCACTCATTGATCTCACATTATAGATTCCTTACATAAATTTATGCATTTCTAATTAGTTTTGCTTGTAGAAATATTTCATACTCATTTGGATGTCACTTTTAGTTAATATTTTATAAGACTTGTATAAAAAGTTTAAAAATATGTTTAACTATTTCATTGTCAACAAATGATGCAGGGATGACATTGTCAGCCAGAAACGTGATAAAAAGAAACACAAACACAAGCACAAACATAAGAATAAACATAAACATGGAAGCAGTGAAAGATCCCGTAAACATAAAAAGAAAAGACATAGCTCAGATGATGGGGAGATGGAGTGCATTGAATTGGAACATGGGAAAAGACAGAAGATGAATGCTGATGATCCTGAACTTGAACAGTTGGAAGCGACCAGGCAAGCCCTAACAGCTGAACTAAACGGGAGAAGTGGAGATCCCTTTAGAGCTATTAATTTAATTGCAAAGGTAATTTCTTTCACCACTCACAGTTTAGATTCAGATAACCATTAAAAAAGACCAAATATCTACTTGATTTTTTTTCTAATTTGTAAGTCTTTTTCAATCCAACATTTACTTTTCATAATTTAATTTATGCTGTATTTTAAAATTAGTTTTTATCTTTTGTTATAATCTGTTTATACACATTTTAAATTTAACTGTTCTTAAGCTGAAGTGTATATTTTGCAGGGTTATCTTACTGATTCTGAAGAAGAAGAAGGTGAAGTGGAGCATGAACATTTAAAAGAAGAATTAAGAAAAGCTAGAGAGGTGCTAGCACGCATGGATTCACAGACAACAAACTCACACAAGTCTGGTGATGGCCATTTAAAAGAAATCTCTAGAAATGAGTTCAAAGATTTTGAAGATTTCAGAATTTCAAAGTCTCGTGATGACATTGACGAGAATGAGTTTGAATTGGAAAAAAATATCCCTGATGGTAAGATAACTGATGTTGAGAATAACCATTTACGTCATACTAAGCTGAAAGATTATCGCGATACCCCAGAGTCGACAGACTTGTTAGACGAAGGGTTAGAACTGTTAGATAGTGTTGGTATCCCATCATCCGCTCCACCTTCTTCCTTGAATAAATTAACACCATCTCTAGCTGCCCGCCTGGGCCCTGAAGTAAGCGCAGTGCGTGCCAAAGTACAGAGCCTTGTTCAATCTTCAAAATCGAAACCTTCTGACAAAGAATCTCGGCCTTTGAGCAGAAAAGATCATGGTCTTGCTCAAAAGGAAAAGGATGAAAAAGAAAACAGAGTTGTGGAAATTCTTGATAGTGATCAGGAAGAGGGTGAGACAAGGGATGAAGATGAAGTCATCCAAATTGATGATGATGACGTCACTGAGATTCCAAAGAGCTCAAGGCAGAATAGAAGATCAAGTGCTCACCATGATCCTGATGTGGCCATTATAGAGGAGAAGTCTCATGGACCATCCCCTAAGAAGAAGTCAGATAGGAAATCTAGAAAAAGTCCACCAAGGTAATTACAGAGCTTAAATTTAAAAAAAATGCTCTAAAAATTTTATGAATAATAAATCTGTTATGTTTATGTAATTTGTTTTTCAGTAATTAACCCCTATAGCGCCCAGCATTTTTAACGAAAATGCATCCAGAATGTTGCATAAAATGGCCCCGAATGAGCATTGCTACCCCCCCACCTAATATTTTATAAATTTAAGCATAAATATAATAGATATCATATTAAGTTTGGTATAATTTTATAGCTAAATGATCAATGTTTACATTACTGTTATTATGTAAGCTATTTGTATTTTTATTTTATTTTTAAAGTAAATATTTGTGGGTATTAAAATTTGCCATATCTAGGTCCCCCGTAAAAAAAATTTCAATGACGATAAAATTAATGAAAAAATATAAAAGACGAATGCACACGTGCTAATATCTATTAAAAAACAATCGAATTAATTATACAAACTTTCCCGAAAAGAATCTATCGAAAATTAATTAAATTATATCATTTATATCCAGTAGAAAAACCATGTCGGCCTTTACAAAAAAAACCATCAAAACCACTATCACTCATTTTCAAAAAATGAACAAAAATAAATTCTGTCGACAAAATGGCGAATCAACTACCGGCCGGAATGGTAAGCTTACCGGAAATAAACATACCTTCGGCAAATTAACGACGATAAACGGAAAATTTCGACCGATAACCCACAAAGCCACGATTGTGGCTCATGGCTCTCAAGGATTTGTTGACAGCAAGCCACGATCGTGGCTTTGGGCACTATAGGGGTTAATTATGCTCCTTAATTGGATTCTTTATTTGAAGGGATAAACTTTTTGTTCTTTTTCTAAAACAAATGAGACCAATTATTTATTGATGTGTGTGTGTGCGTGTTTATATATCTTATTTCATGAATACCTGTATATTTTCTATCCCCCCCCAGGAAAAGTGGGGCTACTGATAAAAGTGAAAATAGATCAGGACGTGAAAAAGAGTCATCTAGGTCTCGTAAGGATGAAAATCGTAGATCAGAAGACACCAGAAAGAAGCGAGATGAGATTAACAGGAGAGATGATGCATGGAGAGATGAGCAAAGGCGGGAAGAGCCTCAGAGGAAAGATGACATTCGAAGAGATGACAGGAGGATAGCTGGTGATGACAGAAGAACAGCGGAGGACAGAAGAATGACCGGTGATGATAGAAGAGTGGCTGGTGATGATAGAAGAGGTGCTGGTGATGGCAGAAGACTAGTTGGTGATGACAGAAGACAAGCTGGTGATGACAGAAGACAAGCTGGGGATGACAGAAGGGCGGCTGGAGATGATAGAAGGATATCTGGTGAAGACAGAAAAGTAGCTGGTGATGATAGGCGGAGAGAAGATGCACATAGAGGTCCTGAAAGAGAAAATAGAGATAGGCGTGATGCAGATAGAGCAGAAAGTAGAAGGCCTTTAGAACGAACAGATCGTACAGAAAGAAGACGGGATGATGCTCGTCTTCCTGACCGAAGTGGACGACGAAGAACTCCCAGTCCTTTTGTTGGGCGGAGGTGAGCTCAAATTTAATTTTGACATTTCTTGCATTACTATTACCTCATAGAAAAGGGACACAATTTAACATGATGATTTGGTTTCATAACAATGCAGGTATCGAGATGGAATGGATAAAGGCAGAGATTTTGATCGTAGGGATAGGTCATCTGAGAAAGAGAGAGATCGGAATGATTCAAAGGGACCTGAAGATAGATTCAAAGATAGTTTGTCTGAAGGTTTAGCTTTACAACATGAAGAGTCTGATGAAGATGAAGAGTAAGCAAATACTAAACTCATTAGTTTCCTCAATGTTTTTGCAATTTCTCCTTTTTTTTAATCAATTGTGTTTTAATTTAAAGACTTGATATAGGCCTGGAAGATGAGGAGGAAGATGCTGATGCCATCATTGAAAGACGTAGACGAGAAAGACAAGCCTTACTGGAAGTATGTTATTATTTATTATTCCAAATGCTAGTATTGTGACTACACCTTTACCAACAGACCAGTATAACTTCACTTTAATTAAGCAATAAAACAAATTGTAGAGTACATGTATTCGGTTTGATTTACTTGCTGAATGAATTTGAAAAAAAAATATAGACATAAATTTAAAAGAAATAATTTGTATAATGTCAAAGTGGAGGACTCTTGGACACAATTGTTGCATGGGACACTAAGGGCTTTTAATAATTTTTAAGTGTCACATATGAAAAAATAACATTTTTTTAGTCATTGGTTGTGAATTTTTGCCAAGTGATTGCTACAATTTGATTGGCAGATACCAACATGTTTTTTATGTTATAGAAATTAAAACTGACCAATCATACTGAAGATTCTAATTCAATGGAAGTCTCATTGGTTGGGGTTGAGCCTGCAAATCAAGGTGTAGAAAGTTCATCACGGCCATTGCAGGTTGAAGAAAATAGCCAAAGCTCTATTCCCAGAAATGATACTTACAATGGCTTGAACGCTGCTAGGTAACTAACTATTTTGTTTTATACTATGCTGAGAATATTTTTGAAATCTTTTTTTTTTTTTTTTATTATGTGCCTAGTGGAAGTTCAGAATAGTTGATGAAAAAAATTTTACCAATGAATGAAATAAAAATTATTAAAAATATGAACTAAAAAGCATAAACTGAAACATTCACTTGACAATGGATCTGATTTGAAACTCAAGTATGGCTTCATTAAAAAACCATATGAACTAATGTGGATCACTGAGAAATCTGTTTATTATAAAATTGTAACTTCTATTGAGTTGGTAGAAAGTGTACTATATAGATCTCCCTTCATTGGTTAGGGGCTTAATAATAGTTTTTTATCCTATACCTGGGCTTCAACTGAATTGTTCAGTTTCAAATGAAATGTTAATATGTATATTTATTCCAGAAGTCCTGAGTCACACAACAGACGTAGCCGTAGTGTAAGCCAGACAAGTAGTATTACTAGCAGAGGCCCCCAGCACAGAGACAGTAGAAGCAGAAGCCGAGACAGTACTCCTGATAAGGGACGCAGAGATCAGCAAAAGGGTAAAGATCAGAGAGATCATAGTCGAAGTAGAAGTCGGGGTATTGAAGAAAAGAGATCAGAAAGACATTACTCTAGTGACAGCCGCAGCTCTTCCAGTGACAGTAATAGGTATCGTAAATTATTTTTTCAAGCTGTATCCTAATTTATGTCATTATACAGTCTTACCATAAAATTTCAATGAACCACACTTCAAAAATCTGTTTTAGAGTGCCCAGTGTATTCTTTGTGTTCAAATGTTTCCCCCGCACTTGGGCCAGTGGTCCCCCGATCAGGGACCGGTACTGGACCTTGGATCAAATGGTACTGGGCCGCCCAAAAAACATTAAATTATTTCCTTTTTATTTACTGTTGTGTATTTATCTCGAGATTGTGGGACTTTCCATGGATGAGGTCTTAACCAGGAGTTGAATGGCAGTGTAAATTACTGCAATCTAAAATATAAATAATCAATGCACCCCCACCCATTTGTAGCTTTATTAAATAAATTTAATAGGAGAGATATTTCCTGTTTTAATGAGATATTACTTACTTTTTTAAATTGTACATTTATCTATGTATTTACTGCCTGTAAATTTGACATTTGGTGTTGGTAAAAGTAATTACAGGTATAATTCTTATTGGTTAAATATATTAAATAGCTGCTTTAAGTCCTGATCTTTTCTGATGGCCATATTTATTTTTTTATACTTCTGTAGTAATTACCTTGTTAATTTATTAAAATGTAACCATTGAAATAGAGTGGTTTATACAAGTATTAATAAATGTATAATTGTTTTTCGTTGTTTTTTTTTTTTTTGAATAATGTGTATTCTATTATTTATGCCCAACTGAATGTTGTTTCCCCTATACAGCTCTGGTGACGACTCTAGTAGCTCTGATGATGATGAACCATCAAATAAGGATGATGTAAAAACTTCTAATATTACAAACGGAGATCAACAAAGTGAAGACAGTTCAGTACCATTAACAGATAAACAGAAAGAAGGTAAAGTCAGGGCATAGTCAAAAATGAAGGAGTAAATTAAAAGTTCACAGATTAGAAAAGAATGTCAGGATCACTTGCAAAAAAGTTAATTCAATTCATCTCACAATTCATCTTTCCTTGATTTAAATTTTTTTTATTGTAATATAATTAGTGTTAGGCAATTTTTGAAGTCTGGAAAGGCAATTTTTGAAGTCTGGAAAATTGTGTAAAAATTCCTATTTGCTTGCTGTTTAAATTTAGTTTTATATTATAGGGCACTATGCTTAATTCACTTCCAATTTATATTCCGACTAATAATGTTTAAAATTTTAACTACAGACATAAAGAAATCAAAAGGTGATGTGGTTGACATGTTTGCAGACACAGAGGATATGTTTAGTGAAAATTACAATGTAAGTAAATGACTTTAACTATTTTATGACAATTGATTGAAACTTTTATTTTTCACTCGAGGTTTTTGTGGAATAAATGGACATTTTATGTCTGTAAAATGTTAAAAAATTATTTAATTTCAAAGCTGCACAAGGTTTTGTTTTTTTTTCAATTGGTACTGTTTAGTACTCCTGTTGATTAAATGATTAATGTATTTTAAGAAATGCGAAATTTTGAAATTCATGAACATTTTAATTTGTTTTCTTCTAATCAAGTTTTTTTTTCGCCCCCGGAATATTTTGATTCAGTGTTGTGGAGTTGTGCTTTTCAGTTTATATGTTTTAATGGACAAATTTTTCATAGAGTCCTGGATTGAGACGAGGGTTACCTGGAGTGGCTGAAAACCCAAATCTTACAGATAACTGGGATGATGCTGAAGGCTACTACCGTAAGTGCTGGCTTATTGTTTGTATCCTTTTTTAATTATCTCCGTTGCTCTTTTTTCAACACAAGTTTTGTCTTAATTTATTTTTGCCTATGTCTATAGGGGTGCGGATCAGTGAGCTTCTTGACAAGCGTTACTCAGTCTATGCGTATAAAGGTCAGGGAATGTTTAGCAATGTGGTGATGTGTCGTGACGCTGCTAGAGGAAATACTGATGTTGCAATCAAAGTTATACGTAACAATGATATGATGTAAGTGCATGTTTGTTGTCATCATTTAGCGAACCCAGTTGTTTTTAAAAAAAGATTTGTTCAACATGGCTTTTAAAATTTGTTGCTAATGCTGGAATAAACTTTGAGTTGGAGAAATGGGGGGGATAATTATAGAATTTATTATTTATTATTTTTTTTTATAAATGTGGGTTGGGCTTCTGTTAGTGTCAGTAATGTATTCTTTTAGGTCAACTCTGAGTATCTTATTATTCGTTAAACACATGTTGTAATTGGAAATGGCTACATCATTCTTTTGAGCTTTTTTTTTTTTATCATAAATTATTTCATAGGTTGAAGACGGGTATGAAAGAATTGGAGTTTCTTAGAAAATTAAACGATGCTGATCCTGATGATAAGTTTCATTGTCTTCGCCTCTTTAGACATTTCTACCATAAGCAGCATTTGTGTCTTGTATTTGAACCCTTGAGGTAAGTTAATAATTTGTATCATGTTAGAAAAAATAGTTATTAAGAGTATGATTAATTTAGCTGTATAGTGAAATGTTGCTATAACGAAATAGACGGGAACTCATAATTTATACATTGTACTGAAGTTTTGTTGCACTGAAATTAAGGATGTAAAAGGGGAGGGGGGGGTGTCTAAATTTTTCCCCTGTCTTTCTTGTTCATTTGTTCATTATAGGCATGATATAAGATATTTAGGTAATTTTATTAAAATAGTCCAAAGTAATTGTTAATGTTTAAGTAAAACTATTACTGCATTTAAATGTTTTCTATTCATGAAATTTTATTGATTGAAAATTAGCCTAAAAAGATAATTAAGGAAGCTAATGCCCTTAAATTTGTGTTATTTTTGTATACCTGAATTTCTGCCCTTGCATTAGAATGTCATCTAAATTATTCAATACATGAAATGTAATGATTTTAAATTGTTTTTAAGTATGATGCGTTTTTAAGTACTTTAGAAATAATTTTTCTAACCTAAACAAAAAGATCACCATAATGTTAATTACCATCTTTGCAAAATGCAATCGATAGTCATTTTCCATCAGAACTCCATGCCCCAGGCAATACAAGTACGGTCACATTTTACTGAAGCTATACCATATCCGTCAAACACAAAGACACTCCCCATATGGCACATTTCTTGCCCGTCCCACTCCCCAACTCAACATGCAGCCCACAGCTCAGTTTAGTGAAGTAACATATTTTTGGTACGGGCTGGTTGACTAGTTAGGTCAGGTTTTTTTTTCTTCAACCCCCCCCCCCCCCTTTCAAATGCTTAGACAGCTATCCGGGTTTGGTGAATTTTCCCCCATCGTGTGGACTAGGCAATGCAAGAAATCTCCCCACCTCCATCTACCCCGTTCATGATCTGTTTTTTGTATGCCAAACTCAAGCTAACTTTTAAAATCATTTCTAACTTGGGGGGGAAATGTTGGCAAAAGGCTTTTTTTTCGCAATACTGAAATAAGAAATTTCTTACAACAACAATTTTTAATAGATATTATTTAAGCAAAGAGAAAAGGGCCAAAAGAAATATCGCTGTACTGAAATTTTCGTTACACTTGCGTTCGTAATAACGACATTTCACTGTAATAATTTCTTGGTAAATGTAAAGGGCTCCTTGAAAGCTGATAACTTTAATAAAGGTAATCTTCATAAACAAGATAAATATTTCAAGTTGGATCAAAAAAGTGCCTTAATAAATTTAGATCTTGACAAATTAAAAGTTTATCTTAACTGCTTGGCTATTTAACATAGCAGACAAAAAAAATTTACCTTGAAACTTTTTGTGTCATTAAGCATGAATTTAAGAGAGGTTCTAAAAAAGTATGGCAAGGATGTTGGGCTTCATATTAAGGCAGTCCGTTCCTACAGTCAGCAGCTACTGTTGGCTCTTAAATTGCTCAGAAAGTGCAGCATTCTTCATGCAGACATCAAGCCTGACAACATACTGGTGAGTCGAATTAGGGAATTAATAAAAAAAATGTACAATTATTTTCCTTAAAAGAGATAACTGAAAAAAAGAGAAAAATGAGTCTTATTTTGTTGTAAAAAAGACATGCCAGAGATTTCCGTAAATAGGCCCAGCCGAGCATAAGACCATGGGCCTGTATACAGAAAGTCTTTCAGTATACAGGCCCATGGGCTTAAAATAGGTTAAAAAATTATTAAACCCACATACCGAAATTTCTGATGAATCATCACTGCATTAAGTATTATAAAAATAAATTTTTATTGTTTGCTAAACATAAAACAAACGATATACGTAAAACCACAATTGTATTAGTTTCGGAATATTTTATAGGAAATTATTTCAGGGAAAAAATTGTTTTTAAACCCGCACATGCATTTCCTCTTCCGTTTATAATTCGATAAGCGTACTTTACTTATGACTGATCTTTATTACAAAAGAAAATAACATTTTAAATATTTCATAACATGTTTTCAACTAAGGAAAAATTTTGGCTGAAAAACAGAAAAAAATACACAAAGAAATTACATAGGAGTGTCTCAGGTAATAAGTAGTTTAACTGATTTGTATTTTCCACATAAATGCCCATAGGCTTTTATTTGGTACAAAAAATCTCAATCATGTAACATCAATTTTCCGTTTAAAAGCCCAGGGCTTATTTATGGAAATCTCCGGTATATATATTTTTTCACATAATTATAGCTCATATTCAGATGGGTTTTTAGAAATAAATACCCCTTAATAAATATTTAATTGCAGAGAATCTTTTTGCAGCTAAATTAAACAAATAAATATTGTAGGGATCTAATGGCATTGTATAGTGTGGTAAGCACTTGAAGGGAAAAGCACTATTGGATATTTAGTATTGGGCAGTTTTCTTTCATAATCAAGCACTATAAAGTAGCTTAGGTTTAGTAGTGTGTTAAATATGGGAGTATATTTTGGTATGTAATAGATATGGTAAATGTGCAGGCTTTGATGGGTTAAAAAGTACTTAGCCATTGGTTTATTGTTCAGGTATAATTTTTTTATTCAAAGGTAAATGAGTCTAAAATGGTGCTGAAATTGTGTGATTTCGGGTCTGCATCACATGTATCTGAGAATGACATCACACCATATCTGGTCAGTCGTTTTTACAGAGCTCCAGAAATCAGTAAGTTTAGAAGTTATTTGTAATCTTAAATATTATAGCTTCATTTAATTTGGTCCTCCTCTTGACTTAAAAAATCAATGTCTGTTTCATAACTTTCACAGTTCTAGGTCTGGGCTATGACCACAATATAGACACCTGGTCAGTCGGCTGCACGTTGTTTGAGTTGTACACTGGTAAGATCCTGTTTCCTGGTACCAGCAACAATGACATGCTGAAAACTATCATGGACTATAAAGGAAGAATACCAAATAAAATGATCAGGAAAGGCATGTTTAAAGACCAACATTTTGATTCTTCATATAACTTTAGACATCATGAGATGGATAAAATTACTCAGAGGGTGAGTACATTTTAAACTGTTCAGAGATATAGCTTTATTAGTTTTTCATTTTTTTTTTGTAGATATATGTGCAAAGAAAAAAAACTTAATTTGATGCAAATTAAAGAATTATTTTATGCATGTATAAGTGTGTTGGGTTGCATTCACTTGGTTATGTTATGTCTACACATTTTGAGTCTGGCTAGTATGTGACACTAAATGAATGGACTGGTAATAGTCCACGGCCATAATTTTTTCTCTCATCTGTTGTTTGTCAGGAAAAAGTAACTGTGATGACATCAATTAATGCCACAAAAGACATGTTAGCCGAAATGGTTCCATATAATCGCCTGCCTGAGGATCAGCTGAGGAAGGTCACTCAACTCAAGGACCTCTTGGACAAACTCCTGACTCTTGACCCCTCCAAGCGAATCCCCATCAATCAGGCACTGTCCCATCCATTTATCACAGAAAAAATCTGAACCTCTTTGTTTTAAGACGTGTTCATATCAATGTCAAGGACCTGCAGAATTGATTTGAATTAACTTTCAAGCTAATATACTCTTGGAAATAAAGTTATTATCTTGATAATTTATGAAAAAAGCATTTGGTTGATCCAAGTGAAATTAATTTGATAAAAATCTTGAATATATATTACAGTATCAAGATGCTAAATAGTATATTATTATTTTAGCTAGTGATTAATTAAATTTTTTTGGTTCTTTGCCACCAGCTTCTGGCAGTTTTTTTAAACACATTTTTTAAAATCATAATCATTTCTTTGCAGTTCACATTTTAGTATTAATTTTTTTTTCAACATTAAAATATGAAACTCATTGAATTAAGTTTATTTTGTTGGTTGTAAATAAAATATTTTGAAAGGTAGCTTTTGGTAGATTGTATGGAGCTTACAATTTTTCCTTTTTTTCCTCCCAATTTAATTATTTTATTCTGGCAGCTAAAAGCAAAGAATCTGAATAGTTCAGAAACCAAATTATTTTATTAAAACATTTTATAGAAAATGTAATTCGCAAGCACTTTTAAGAATTTTATTTAAACATCTCATATTTTCGTTTCCTATTCCAAAATCAAGTGTCACTTTAATTAATGTTGCTGTGATTGTAATGCTGATCTATGAAATTAAATTTTCAAACGTAATATTCTGTGTTTGTTTCTTCTTCATTCTTCCCTCACGCTATTGGAGTCTGGCTTCAACGTAAGACCCCCTATCAACCATCGGCAAGGTCGCTTAGAATATTGCTTTTCAAGGTCATCTCTCCCAGCCTCTGCATTGCCAGCATAATATAAAGGTTTATTATTGTATAATTTCGAGATATTTTTTTTTCTCTATTCATCTAACTTGAAAAGCTCACTTAAATTAGATTTGAAATCAACTAAATGCACTCATAAATGTTGTATTTATATATATATTTTGATTTAATGCATTTTAGTCATAAACCATCTTTAAAAAAAAACAACAAATGAGCAAGCATCCAGCAGTTTACTGAAAACAAAATTTACAAATTTATTTCTAGTACTGTAATCTCACAATGTTTTGGAGAAAGTCAACTGACCTATAAAGTAAAATGATTGTCATTATTATGGGTATTCAACTCAGGAGGAGATAAATTAAAAAATTCCACAGGCTCTACATGATTCATTATTCCACATTAATGGTGTTAATGTTAATAATTAATTTTTTTCTAATCCTCGTAGCAGATGTACTGTTAACATACTTTTGTTTCACAATAATGTAACTGCATTTGTCAGATCAATTGAATATTTATTTAATTATTTTTTAATAGCTAAACTTTAAAAAAAAATGTGCTTTTTGAGAATTTTTATGTCTAAATGTGTGTCATCTTTTTCCTAGGTTGATGTAACCTTGTGCCTGTGAGCAGGAGACACATTTTAAGGTTATGATTTAAACTCAGAGTGTTTCAATAAACACTGCCTTGCAAACTGAAATCAGTCCCTTCATTTATTAGCTTACCTGTTTGTTATTCTGTACTAAATATCAGAACTGTTTTGAAAAGTTAGTTTTAACTTGTCTAATAGTTGAAAACCACATTTACAAAAAAAAAGCAACAAATTTACGAACAGAAAAAGTGAGAACTGAATGTTGTTTTATTTCAGACTAATAGTTTTGAAAGATAAGAAATCCATTTTGTATTATTGTGGACAATCTTAAAATTTATAATATTGTGTGTGCATTAAATTAATACCACTGCTATGTTCCCAACGATTTTTTTTTTTTTGCCCAGTCTTGTAATGAAATAGCAATATTATAAATTTTTATTTCGCTTTTTTTTTCAGGTAAGACACCATTTTATTATTAATAATGAAAAGTCTTGGAAACAAGCTGCTTAGAGGATTCTTTTAAAGTGCTGTCAGTCTCCAACATTAACTTTTGTTGCAATGATGTACCTGGAGGCATGTCAAGAATGTCATAAGAAATCCTTCAATGTCCTTAAAATAATTATATTGTCATTTAATTACTATATTTCCTAGTTAAACACCAGAATTTAAAAAAAAAAAAAACTTGTTTTACATGTTAAATGTTCTTTTAAAGTAATCTATGACTTTGAAGATTGTTGAATATTTTGTTTTGTAAAATATTAAAATCTTTAGAAATTTTACAGAAAAATATCTTGTTCTATTTTATGTATGTGAATGGTTTTTTTCTTATAAGTCTATAGCTATTTGTACACCATTTTCTTGCAATAATGGAAAAGAAAACAAAATAATAGAAGTACTATTTCAGAACTATACAATAATAATTCTAGATCCTAAGTTAACATTTTACTGGAATTTTGAATGAATGACTTATAAACACTTTCATATAAAGTAAATGATTTTGAATAACAAATAAACATTTTGTTTCTTTGAACTCTCAACTACTACACACAAAGGTTTATCAAACTGTCATAAATTCTTCTGCACTTGTTATAATGGCATGTTTTTTTAATTTGGTGAATTGTTTCAACATATCATTAGTTTAGTAGTTAATAAAAGTGCACAATACGTTTGTATTCAAAATAATGAAGTATGTAAATACAGTTTTGAGAATCCCTGCTCTCTGATAAGTGCTGAAAGATATTTACCTTTTGGTCATATAAATAACTATGATTTGAGAGTCCCTGCCCTCCTATAAGTATCTTTTAAAGGATATTTTCTTGTGGTCCTCTAAAAGGTCTTTTAAACAATGAGATGTTTATCTTTTGATCCTATAAACCACTGTCAGGACAATTTATGTATTATTACATCTTTACCATAGCCAAGACTGCAATGGTGCTGGGGCTCAAACATTCACCACACGCCAATCTGTTCTCGACCATGGTGCTCCAAACCTCTGCCCTAGAATGCACCTGATACTTAATTTGTATAAATACACTTCATATTGGCACTGTTGTCTTATAGGCTTTCCGAGAATAATACATCATTGCACACTACCATCACTTACATTCAATTTTATAGTGTCAGTAATTTTATATGAAAATAAAAGTTAAAAATATAATTAAATAATTTAAATTTATTAACATCACTATTTCATGTTCAATGTTAGTAAAACTACAGTTGGTTTTAAAGTACTTTAAGTTGTTTATAGTAATCATTAAAAACAAACAAATAATTCATTCATTTTAATAAAAATTGTTCTTAAATTATTAATTTAACCAAACATATAAATAAGTTTGATTACATTTGATATCAATTTTATCTGTAATTGTTTTTGCTTTACATCAAACTGAATATAAATCTATAACAAGTGGTTGTGCAGTGTAGATTGATCGACTGTCGACCGGGAAGTCCCGGGTTTGAATCCCAGAACCTTGGGATTTTATTTCAGGTCCAGGTAAGTTGGGGGAGTAAAGGCGGCTGAATAATTAGATATTGTATATATTTTGGAAGCCCTGCCTACCAGCTATGAATAGAAAAGCTAACAGTGTAAGGCCAGCTGCAAAGAAGGCAACTTAGCCCATTGTCACACAATCCCTTCACGAGCCGAGGTTAAAGAACTTAACTTTTCTGTAATTCTAACAAATAAAAATCAAGTTATGAGTTCAAACAAATTGGATTTTTTTTCTTTTGAATTCACAATCAAAATTACTGCAAACAAACACTTAGACAGCAATGCACATTTTTTTTACTGCTTTGTCTCATTTTATAAAACCAGGTCCTTTCCTAGATATTTGGGACCCTAAGCTGAAGTATAAGACATGTCTCTTTTAAAAAGTCTCAGATTTTATAGGAATATTACTGGGAGGGTTCCTATGTGGTCGCCATAGGAAAGTCTCAGTTCACAACATGGAGACATCCATAGTCATTCGTAAAGTTAAGTAAACTAGGCAGCTTGCCTTCAAAATTTCAAATATAGGCCAACATTGTATTTTTTTTTTCAAATTACAAGTTTTCTGAGCCTGTTCTTTACTTGGGATTTAGTCTAATTCAGGGCTACCTCCAGTGATGGGGAAAACTTAACTAAAAAGCTACAAAAAGTTTAACCAATTTTTTTTGTTACAATCAAAGTTTATCTTTGTGGAAAAAGTTTAAAGCTTACTTAAACTAATTTATTTTAGTTACTGACTAAAAATATTTAGTTACTTTCAGAATAAAGAATTTGCTGCATGTATATATTTTGTTTCATCCTCCAAGTGAATTTTATACTATGTCAAACTTTCTTGACCTCCCCCCCTCTCTCCATTTTGACATTTCTTTCCAAACACATGACACAGTCAATCAAGTGTAAATAGTCTGCAGATGCACATGACGTCACAGTTTCTACTATTTCCTGCTTGTAATGGACGCAATAACTACTAAATACGTTCACTGCAGTGTGATCACTGGGGAGACAGGGGTAGTGATTCTGAAAGACAGATGATGGGCTAATGAAACAACTACAGACTAAGGTTAAATAAATTTTCTTTTTTTTCCACAATTTTTTCTGGTGTTGGGCCTGAGGAAAATTTTACATTTTTATAAAATAAATTTAAAAACTGAGGTCTGTTATACAAATTCTGATTTCTTACATGTATGTTCTTATTTGTCTCTGAGTAAACATGTTCATATTGAGTTGTCTCGTCAACTTATATTTGATTCAATTAATGTTCAGTGATTTTAAAAAAAAAAATTGATAATACACAAAAAAGCTGGAAAAAAAAAATAAATATCTTTTTTAGTTCAGTTGTAACAACTTTTTAACTATTAGTTGTAACTAACAGTTTAATCAAAAAAAAAATTATTGAAAATTTGTCAAAGTTGAACCAAAATATTATTTAGTAACCATCACTGGCTGGGTGTAACCAAGCTAATCTAGGGCTCCTGATTATCTCCACCAATTGTGCTTCTCTGATCACGCACACCCACCAATTGATAAGGCAATAGATTAATGTACCCCACAGACAGGGCCCAAAGAATAGGGGCCCTGATAGACGTTCATATTGTATCTATTTCGGAAGCCCTGCCTACCAGCATGGGCGTCGCTAGGAATTTTTCCAGGGGGGGGCAAAAATTTTCTGGGGGGGGGGGCAAATAACAACTTTATGACATTTTTTTTTAAATGTAAGGGGGGGGGGGAGCAAATGCCCCCCTCTTATATGACATTTTTTCATGAATACGCCCATGCCTACCAGCTATGAATAGAAAAGCTAACAGTGTATAAAGGCCAGCCATAAAGAACTCAACTTAGCCCATTGTCAGTTGGCGTTTTTTTAAAGGGGCCACAGCTGTTAAAGAATGTAGGTGACCATTGCAGCATTTCTAAGGGTACGTGATCTACCATGGTTTCTATACCAATGGTGCAATGCTCGATATAAGAAAAAAACCAGTGCCGGGGATGAACAAAAATTTCTGCAGAGCCGAGGATAAATGTCTATGATTTCATCCCCAGCTGGGATATATTAGCTAAAGCAGAGCCGGGGATGACAGGTTTCAGTACCGGGGTATCCCCGGCATCCCTGGCGGTAAATCGAGCCCTGCAATGGTGGCTCCTAGATGGGTGCGGCTCCCATTGAATTAGATTTTTTTTTAATTTATTTTTTTTCATTGTTAAAATGATCACGATGTGGCTCTTTATATTTTTTTAACAATGTAAAAAAAAAAACCGGAAGGTAGCTCTCACAGAATACATATCGTAATTTAGATTATGTGGTAGCAGTTAGCACCCACTGGCATCATACGTGCCATATCGTTGTCCATGGATACGTTTATCGTTAAGCTTGTCTGAAAAGTTTAGAAAGCGTGGAATAATCCATGGGTTAATCCACACTGATAATCCAGCTATATTAAATCAATTAAAGCAATTGAAACCGAAAGGAAAACAGTCAGCTTGTTGCTGAAAGAAAAATATAATAAACACAAGAATAACACACACACACATACACACACACACACACACACACACATATATATATATATATATATATATATATATAAAGAGAGAGAGAGAGAGAGAGAGAGAGAGAGAGAGAGAGAGAGAGAGAGAGAGAGAGAGAGAGAGAGAGTCTGCTATTATTTTTTAAAAAATCAGTTAATTCCTCCAGTTAGCTTTCGATACTGTCTTGTCCCTGGCAAACATTACCGATAAAAGTTTCTCTAAAACAGCGAAATAAAAATATATAATATAACCTGAAATATAAGAAAATTAACAGCACTTGCAAGACTGGGGTGCTTCAGCCTTTTTTTAAATTTAATACTAAAATATTTATAATGAATATTTTTTAGTTTTATATTTGTGTATGTGTGTGTTTATAACAGACAATTAACCAGTTTACAGATAATAGGGGTCAGTGAAAGAAATAAAAAAAATCGGAATTTTTAATTTAAATATCATAACGAGATTAAATTATTTTCATATAATATCAGATGGCTGGGTCATTGCAGTCGGATAAAGTAATCTTGACCACAAGAAGTAATGCTAAGTTTGAAGGCATTCTGCATTCCTTGGATCAAGGTACAGGGAGGATTATTTTGAAAAACGGTGAGATGTTGGGCATTTTTTAAAACGAGATAAACAGTACTGAAAATGATTTAGTATATTTTTCCCCCAACAAAACGGCTAGCTACTAGCGAAATAACATCATAAAATTGATTGAGTCGTTAGGTTTTTCTCATAAAGAAATAAAACAGTAAGTGAGTGACTGGATTTAAAAAAAAGGCCCTGCTTTCTGCTGAGGCTTTTATAACTTTATTACACTTTTAAATATTTAAATTATTGAGTTAATCAGTCATCCTTACATAAAGTAAAAATGGGAATGAACCAAACTACTGCAATTTTTTAACCAGAGCCAGGCGCTCCCAAACTTTAATAATTTAATGATTTACTTAGCTACTTTTCTGTGACCCACCAAGAACAAAAGAAATTATAAACTATAACATATTTTTTTTCACACGCCTGTGATCTGTAATATAGTAGAAAGAAAACTGTTAAAAATTCTGTGAGCATTGAACATTTTCATTAATTTATGCACACAAAATTATCCACACAAATATTTTCGGTTAAATATTGTTTACATTTAGGTGACCCACATAAATTCAGTTTGCAACCACTAACCTAAATGATGAGCATCTGCATTCTACATATTTTTTTCTTTTACTTATTATTTAAAATTGAAACCATTATTCTCTAATCAAAGTTTTTTTTATTACTAGAGTAATATTTTTAATATTAAAATTTTAATATATCCATCTGATCTGTAAACTCTTTAATTTTAATAATTATATTTTTATCTATTATTTAGTAATAACTGAAGGAGTAAAAATCGCACGTTCTTTGCATTTTTACACAGCTGATTTGATTGACTGTAAGTAAAATAATAATGTGAAGATATTATTAATGACTAGCTGAAGATGTTCTTTTCATCTTTTCTAGTTTTCTTTGCCATTTTAGATGAAGAAACTATAAAACAAAAAAGTAACAAAAATAGGTTTTCATGTAGGTGTTGATATATTTTCTATAAATATTATAAAAAAAAGAAATAAGCTTATGGGTCCATAAAAGTTGAATCCATTGGCTTGAAAGTCGTCATTGAGAATACACGTTTTCAAAATACCAAATTGATTGGGCTTTGAAAAATTGGTGATAATTGATTTCTGATTTCCCAATCATAGTTTAGCTTAGCTCAGAATAGCTAGAACCAGTGGCGCAACAAGGCGGGATGGGGACATTTGCCCCCCCCCCCCCCCTTGAAATAAAAAAAATTAAAAGATTAGACCAAAATTAGTCACATGATACATGTCACAAGACCCCTTTACTTTTTTGAAATAGTTCTCCAAGATCACAAGCGTAAAAATTTGGAAGCGGTGAAAATTCTCGAACATCTTGGATTATTTTCTTTAAATTAAGATTTATTAAGTGTTTTATTTAGACATTTCACATTTATATTATTCACTTCACCGTGAAAAGTTAGTAATGTATCATTAGGACTGTGTTAAAATTTCAGAAGATTTTTTGAAGCACTATGAGCAAAGGTCTATTGGTATGGAGAAGCAATTACATAATGGGTGGCAAAAGCAGATTGAAGAAAACTGCAGACGGTTAATACCTATTATAGAAACAGTACATCATTGTGGAAAGCAAGGAATTGCTTTACGTGGTCATCATGATTCAGGACCACTTTCTATAGAAGAACCAGATGAAAATGATGGAAATTTCAGAGCATGCCTGAGGGTATGTCTATTAGCTGGCGATGAAAATCTAAAATGGCATCTGGAAACAACTTCAAGTTCACAAATCTATCTCAGTTGGAAGATACAAAATGAAATTATATCAGCAACTCATTATTTAATGAGGAAAAATGTTATCAATGATATCAATGCTGCTGGGTTCTTTTCTGTGCTCTGTGATGGAACTACTGATTCTTCCATTAAAGAGCAGATGACAATTATTTTAAGATTTGTTAAAGATGATTGTATTCATGAATGCTTCATTGGTTTTCAAGAAGCTCAAATTACCACAGGTGAAGGCCTTGGTACGATTTTGATTCTAACATGGAAAGAAGTGGGGGTTGATATTGAAAAGATGAGGGGGTCAAGGGTATGACGGTTGTGGTTCAATGGCAGGAAAAATAAATGGAGAGCATGCCCATGTAAGAAAAATGTACCCGAAAGTTCTGTACACACACTGTGCATCCCATGTTCTAAATCTAATAATAGCAGATGCATCTAAAATCCAGGAAATCAAAAATTGTATAGGTACAATCAAGCAGACAATTAACTTTATTCAAGAATCACCAAAGAGATCTCAAGTTTTTCAAAGAACTCTTGAAAGTTCTTCAGAGCTTGGTAGCAATTATCAGAAATTAACTGGATTGTGTGACACATGATGGGTGGAACGTCATAAAGCCACAATAAAATTTGTCAAATTATATCCAACTATCAAAGTTTCACTGGAAGAAATTAGTAATTGGGATGATGCGAATACTGCTAGCAAAGAAGAACAGCTTTTGGTCGCCATTAACCAATGAAAATTTATAATATCATTGTGTATAGTGCTCTTTTCAGTAGGTTAATTCTACCTCTTTCCAAAGCTCTTAAAAATCCCCATTAAGATATTCTTCAGTGTATTGAACAAGTATCTGACATAATGTTAATTTTTAAAAATTATCGGCAAAATGGTGATGATGACTTTCACAATATTTTTGTAAAAAAAGTTCCCTTCTTAGCCCTAACGGGCCTTCGGGGCAGATGAAGTGTAGAATTCATCTGTTTCTATAACCTCGGCATATGAAGGGATTGTGTGGTTAGCACAACGCCCAGCCGCCTTTACTTCCCCAACTTAAAGTCAGGTACCCATTTAAAGCTGGGTGGACTTGTGGGACGACTTTGCACCAAATTTCACCTGGAAAAATTTCCATGGGCCTCACCACCGGGGATCGAACCCAGGACTCTCAGGTCGACAGTCGAGTATCTACACCACTCGACCATCCGTCCCATAATATTTTTGTAAAAGCTGAAAATCTTCTAGGAGAATCACTTAAGATTCCTCGAACTGTTGGCCGTCAAACATTGCGATCGAATTATGAAACTAATGACCCAGAAACATTCTACCTCCAAAGTATATATACACCATATTTAGATACAATTATTAGGCAACTAACTGACCGTTTCAATGAACATATGAACATTTCATGTAAAATACAACTGCTTGTGCCAATGTACATCTACAACGCAGAATATGGAGACATATCTGAGGCAATAGAGTTCTATAAGCAAGACATCTCAGAAAATGAAATGAAAGACGAGTTTGTTTGTTGGAAGACAAAATGGCTTCGGGAAAGAAACGAAGGAAAAGACATTCCAAGTAATGCAGTAGAGACACTAACAGCAATCAATTCCATGCAGAGGATATTATATCCTAACATCTATGTGTCGATTAAGATTCTTGCAACACTACCGGTCACTACAGCATCTGCAGAACGGTCATACAGTTGTCTGAGACGAATAAAAAGCTATCTTAGGAATACTATGTGTGAAGAACGGCTGAGTGGACTTGCGATGATGCAAATTCAAAGAAAAAAGTTGCCTTCTGCAGATGAAGTTCTTGATCAACTGGCAAAATCTAAAAGGAAATTTGACTTTGTTCTGTGAAATATTTATAAATAAAACATTTTTTAATCTTAATAAATATTTTTTGGACATTTCGGACATTATTGAGAATATACTTATTTTGTTTTCGTATGAATGCTTGTAATGTAAGTAAGTTGTATCTCATGATGTTTAATACAAGTGATTGGTCTAGTTGCGCCACTGACTAGAACAGAGCAAGTTAAAAAACCCTATAAAAATAGCAACTATCTCATGCATTTCATGTAGGCCTATATGCTTATTTAAGAAATTTTATCTTTTTTCTGAAAAATAAAATTTACTAATTCATACACATTAAAATAAAAAGTGTTCTGAAAGTATTTATTATCTATTGTGTTTTTCAGTTCAATATGTCATTGAAACTCAGGAAGATAGTAAAAAAATAACTACACTAAGGTTGTATACTTTTTTAAAAAATTTGAAACTTTTTTTTTTTTTTTTTTTGTTACTTAATAACAATTAGTGATGTTTACATTTATTTCAAATGATTTTTTCAGTAAGCAAAGCCTTTTGTTTTTCAAGAACTCTTTCTCTCGCCACATGCCGCCCTCTGACTCAGACCAACTCTCATTGAGTCATATCTTTAATGAGAAAAATGAAGGAAAGGAAGGCAAGTGTCAAAGTAGCTATATAATGGTACTGTGTTTATTGAATATAGTTAGCATAATCATTCATAATAAAATGACTACATGTTTGAATATATATAGCATCAGTTATATATAATCGTATAGGTTGTTAGTACAATACTTTATACAAATATATAAATCTTTGTTCGTTTGTGCTTTGTATATAGCATAAAAACATCAATACATTTTTCTCTCAAGAGTTAAACCGGCAACACTCACACCTCGTACCGGCAAAGTAATAATTTTTCCCCTCTTTTTCTTATTTCAATATTTAGCCGTTTATATTCATTCCATGCTTTTTCTTTTAATGAAGAAGGCCTAGAAAGTGTCAAGAATGATGTCATTGAGATAGAAAAGTACAGATTGATTGATGAGATGAGTGATGAGTTCTACGAAGTGGTAAGTACAGTGTTAAATAAACAAATCATCATTTAATGATTTAACTAAATCCTATTTAATAATTTTAAATAATTGGTCTTTGATTATGGTAAGAAAAAAGTTGAGCAATATTTTGTTTTTTATTTCTTGTTAAAAAAAAAATACATGTAATAGACATGTGATATACAGTTATCAGGAATTCAGAGAAAAAATTGTATTTTTTATTTATTTTGTCATTTTGCTTTTTAAATTCATGATTTGTTGTAATTTGGTGTGTGTGTGTGTGTTTGAAGTCCCTGTAAGGATGAAATGAAATCTCTTAGATCCTATAAACCATGAATGGGACGGTTTTTATGATGACCTTCTTTCATCCCCACCATAGCAATGGACATGGAGGCACCATGGAAGACTTTGACCGTGACCTCATAATCCATTGTTCCTCACCGGAGATTGAACCAGCTACCCTAAGGTCAATAGTAGAGTGCTTTACAACACTACCATCCGTCCCCTGTGTTGTAATTTGGTGGTACAACCTAATAAAGTTGTATTTCAAGGGCATTTGATATTATTCTTACCATTTATTGGTTTAGAAATATTTTAGAATACCATTATTTTTTTATGTCTTTTGCATCATGCAGCTAAACTTTACAAGATTTAATTTTCCAATACACTCTTTCATGTGAAGTAATTATTGTCATATTGTGTTACTAAATGTAATGGATTATTTCTAATTGTAAGGTACAAATTATCAAAAGCCAGTCTGTCATTGGCATTCACTTTGATGGCCACCAAATTGGTAGGCATGGTACGCTGACACTTATTGAGGTAAGTTAAAGTGTCTTAGTCCTAAAGAAGCTGTTGTGAATTTAATTAAAGAATGGCTAAGTGGATTTGTTTTAAAATAATCATTTTGTTTTCCCCTCCATTTTACATAATAATTATTATATCAAGATTTCTCCAAAAATATTCAGATCTGGGTTAAAAAATTATCCAAATTGGCAGCCATGTACTTTAAATGTTGCTTTTGTAACTTTTTACTATCCAGGTTGCCACACAGACCATGGTTTTTGTCTTTGATATTCTGGCTTTAAAAACTGAGGCTTTTACAACAGGACTGCAAGATGTTTTCGAGAGTGAAAGTATTGTAAAAGTATAACAGATTTTTTTTTTCTTTGCTGAACTTTCTCTCTCTCTCTCACTCTTGCTCCTTCAACCCCTCCCCCAACATTTCACATTATTATTGTTTAGCTCTTTGTTCCTGGCTGCCTGTTACCCAGCTGCTGAACTGATTGATACTGTCTCATTTCTTTTTTTCAGGTGATACATGACTCCAGATTTGTTTCTGACATGTTACGCCACCAGTTTGATATCACTCTAAAAAATGTTTTTGATACTCAGGTAATTTCTGCCACCTTTACCACAATGCCTCTCTTGAACTTGTGCTTGGAATTAACCAGTCAATTTCAGTTCTCTTGTGGAGAATGTTTCATTTTCATGCCATTATTTGTTTGTAGGTGGCCTGTGCTTTTGTATTTCGAGCCAGAAATCGTGGGGATTGGCCCAGGCATGTTGTGAGTCTTCACAGTTGCCTTAAAAAATATTTGGACCTGTCAGATGAGCAGGTGTTTTTTAAACGAGTTCGTGAAAATGCCATACAGGTAGAGAAATTTTTCTGTTTTGTGTAGTTTATTATCACAGAAAAAGATGACTAATTCTGCGAATAAACCAATGTTTTTTTAAAGCAAAGAAACATAATGTTGACTCAATACTAAATTCATTTCACATTACTACGATCTTTAAAAAACAACAAAAAACAACTATCCAACACTTGACAGTGTCCAAGCTACATTCTCACATATAGCACGGGCTGTCAAGAAACATCTCCATAAACTAGTCCTGTTCACTCCCTTGTCCTCTCAAAACATTATCCAGCTCACCACCCCCCCTACAGATAAACTAAATGAAAACTTCCCCAAAATTTAACTAGCAAATAGAACATAATTTTACATAGAGTTGAACATAGTAAAAATTATAGGAGGGTAATGTAGTTCATAACCAAGTTTCATTAATGTACGAATAACCTTGTTGAAATGTCAGTGTTCATCACTTTCTATATGTACTCTCCAAAGCTATGATCAATTAGAAAACTCCTTACTTTTTCATATTAATCAAAATTTGAAAGTTGACAAAAATCAGTAATTTTTAAAGGTGGCATAAAAATGTATCCATTTTTCTAAGTCTGCCTTGATTTCATCTGATAAAAAGTTGTTTTTGTTTGCTTATCCTCTAGACAGATGAAAATGTTTTTCTGCAAAGACCACTATCTGAAAAAATGTTGTCTGCAGTCTGCACAAACGTTTATTACTTAATAAAACTTCGCAATGTCCTGCTTGAAAAAATGATGTTGGAATTCCACACCGCCGTCAACATCTACCTGAATTACTTTGACGTCTTCGGTGGTCAAGTGAATGCATTCAATGTAAGTTTGTTTTATTTTATCAAACTACATGTATTTGCACAGAAGTATTTTTTATGCCCAAATTAATAACTGTCCTTATTTTCATTAACAGAGTTTCAATAGGGTAAAGTGTTGATGGGGGATTAGAATAAAGACTTGGTAAAGCAAAAAAAACTTTATAAGTTGCTGATTGGTTGATAAAAAACAAAAAGATTCATGAGATCTTGTGAGAATTCGGGAAATATGTATTTTTTTTAGTGTGGATTTGAAAGGTAAATTTTTTTTTTTGAGATTTGGAGTTTTGCTGTTCTTGGGGTTAATGAGTTTGTTGTCATTTATCAAGGAGTATTTTTTTTGGCCCTTTTTTTTAAAGTCCATGTGTGGATGAGATGCTTTTCCCTTAGATTATGTAAAACACAAATCAGACAGCTTATTTTTTTTTGCACTTTTCTTTCATTCCTACCATATCTATTGAGTCACCATGGAATACATAGCTAGGTGACTAACGCAGTAGTTGCCCTTTACTTCCCCAGTAGTTGCCCTTTACTTCCCCAGTAGTTGCCCTTTACTTCCCCAATCAATCTCAGGGCCAGCCCCGTAGCCAAGGGGGGCACTGGGGGCCGTGGCCCCCGCTAGGTGTGGAGTGCCCCGCTTAAAAAAGAAAAAGAGGAAAAAATAAAGAAAAAGTAACTAAAATGAGAAAAACTGCCCCCTTGCTGGGTATTGGTGCCCCCTGCTGGGTATTGGTGCCCCCCTGCTTACTTTGACCTGGTTATGGGCCTGCTCAGGGCTCTCTTTTTTAGCTGGGTGGACGAGGGCACATTCATTGGGACCTGAAAAAATCCTGGGTCTGTCAGCCGGGGATCAAACCCCTGACTATCACGCTCACAGTGGGGCATGTTAATCTGTTTATATTTGTACAGTGATGTCATGGCCCATGAATCTCTTTGACCATAATCCATCAATTGATGTCACTGGACTTGACAGATGTTTATGATTGTGGAAAAAAAAAAAAAACACATGCAATATATTTTACACTCTCCACTAAGCAAATCTTTGTACTCAATATGGTCATTTCAATGATTAGACTCACAGAAACCTAACAAACTTAGTCTAGAAGCTGATTTTAAGTTTTGAACCAAGTTAGCTCTGTACTAACTAACATTGTAAATTAATTTATGTTATTTCTCATTTGTAAGTCAACATAAAATCATCAAAATTCATTGTTTTGCTTATGCAGCAGTTTTTTTTTTGGTTCACTTTTTTGAATGTATGGTTGCTATTTTGCACAGTAATGAGCAGTTTGTGAACAGTAATGAGCAGTTTGTGAACAGTAATGACCAGTTTGTGAACAATAATGACCAGTTTGTGAACAGTAATGACCAGTGTGTGAAAAAAAAAAGCCCAGAGCTGCTGACTGATAACAGATTTCAGTCTTTTAAAAAATGAATTATTTATTTTATTCCTTGATTATTAACATCAAGTATTTTTTGTGTTTTTAGCATGGCATGCATCTTCTGCCTGCAGCATTTATAGACCTACAGCGCTATGTGGATATAGTCTGCCCTCCACATCCAGAAGATAAAAAGACACCGCTGCTGAAGAATATTGTGGGTCAAATTCCTGAACCCACTGAAAAAGGCAAGAGTGATGTTTCTTAGAGATCCTGACCAGTGACCCCCATTGTTTAGCAACAGAGATCCTGAACAGTGACCCCATTGTTTAGCAACAGAGATCCTGACCAGTGACCCCCATTGTTTAGCAACAGAGATCCTGACCAGTGACCCCATTGTTTAGCAACAGAGATCCTGACTAGTGACCTCCATTGTTTAGCAACAGATATCCTGACCAGTGACCCCATTGTTTAACAACAGAGATCCTGACCAGTGACCCCATTGTTTAGCAACAGAGATCCTGACCAGTGACCCCATGTTTAGCAAGAGATCCTGACCAGTGACCCCATTGTTTAGCAAGAGATCCTGACCAGTGACCCCATTGTTTAGCAAGAGATCTAGACCAGTGACCCCATGTTAAGCAACAGTGTAGGCACTGACTCTGTATGTTTGATAACTAAGACACTTTAAAATCTTTCTACTTCACAGGTGATAATAACGGTCATGAAACAGGAGACTTAGTGGAACAGTTGAATGTTGATGGGAACACAGATTTGGGTGCTGAGGCAGGAGAGGAACCCAAGAATGAGACAGTAGATAGTACAAGTAATGGGTTAGAAGTCCCTGGTAGCAGTGTAATAGATGATCTGGAGATATCAGCTGACAGTGGCCTACTTGATTCAGTGAATGATCAGAGTCAGTTTAACTTGAAAATATCATCTGGTAGCGGACATGAATGTAGCCATGAACAGATTGCTGTTGACATACTTTCCAGAAATGGACTTGAAGATGGCCATCATAATGCTGCAGTTGACCCCCCCGTGTTACTGAGCGACCAGAACACAGAGAACTCCATTACTTCTCCTCCTTTAGTAAATTTTGAGAGTGAAGTCAAGATTGGTATGCTGCCCTTGCAATGCTTGGTTGAGACTTCTTCGACATACCCGGATACGTATTGTAGCCATTCAACTAATCTGGCTGAAACCAGTGTAGAGACTGGCACCATTCACACTGGTGTGTTGTCTGACAGACAGAGTAAATGTTCTAATGAATTTGAATTAAACAGTGAACCTGGGGGACATGGTGAATGCTATGTCGAGGCGGAAGTAAAAAGTGAACATGCTTCCTCCGAGACAAGTTTTGATTTGGATGGTCTCACCAGATCAGACTCACTTGAGGAGCATCTTGAAGATTTTGAGAGTTTATACATTATGAATGTTCTTAATGTAGGTAAGTGATGGAGTTATCAGAAGTATATATAAATTAAGTATCAAAATATCATAGTAAATGTGCTGAAATAAAAAAAATTATTACAAGTATGGCTTTTTAGAAAGGTGGATTATAATTT
Organism: Bulinus truncatus; assembly: GCA_021962125.1. Taxonomy (NCBI): domain Eukaryota; kingdom Metazoa; phylum Mollusca; class Gastropoda; family Planorbidae; genus Bulinus; species Bulinus truncatus. The sequence goes on from JAGDYQ010000095.1 coordinate 2,096,599, forward strand.
TTTTTACTGATGTGATAATTATTTTCATGTATTTAGATTCTGCTGAGGAAGAAGCGAGTCTGTCTGATATGACTGGCTTGACTGATGAAACAGTGGAACCTGCACTTTTGGAGGAAGGAAGACTAATTGATATCTCTGGCTTGACCATACCAGTTGAACACACCCTTTTGGAGGAAGTGAGATTCGTTAATATCTCTGGCTTTACTGAACCAAAAGAACCACCACTTGTGCAGGAAGTAAGACTCGTTGATATCACTGGCTCCACAGAATCTGTAGAGGAAGTGGACACCCATGAACCAAAAGCCAATCTCATCAATCAGTATTCAGGACTGGACACTGAAAATGACCGAGATGTTTACTTCGGCATGATTGATGATGATTCATAAATATGGATTCTGGCAATTTTTTTGTTTTATTTGGAAAGGTTTTTTTTTTTTAAGATTACTTGCATTTAGTTTTGTTTATTTCTGAAGGAAAAATGTTTTTTTAGTCGTTCGTGTTCAATTATTTTATCAACTTGAATGTTGGATACGTTTTTTTTTTCCCTTTAACGTGATTGCAGTTGCTTATATTCTACATTTTTTAAAATGCTTGCTCATTGATTGCCTTTGTACATATGTAATAATTTGTTATTTCTTTGGTACAAAATTATGTAAATACTATTTTTTCTATTATCATTGTACAATTATGATACTTTTGTTAATATGCTGGGTGCTTTTTATGTCTACACACATTTCGATTTAAAAAAAAAATTGGTTTCATAGTTGTAAAACTAGATATTATTTCAATGATGCTTAGGGCTGATGATTCATTTTGATCAAAGTCAGGCTCAATAAAAATTTCATGGTATAGATTTCTCCTAGTTTTTTAAAATTTTACAAGACAAGAAGTCTTATAATCATCAAATTTATTCTTGTTTACTGTGATTGAAGCAAATAAAGTATTGATATTGTGATTGGAGTAAATAAAGTATTGATGGTATTGTGATTGAAGCAAATAAAGTATTGATGGTATTGTGATTGAAGCAAATAAAGTATTGATGTATTGTGATTGAAGCAAATAAAGTATTGATGGTATTGTGATTGAAGCAAATAAAGTATTGATGATATTGTGATTGAAGTTTTGTTTTTATGAAGAAAGTCTTCAGTGTGAAACGTAAAAACAATTTAAAATAAACCCTGTTGAGATGTACAGTGGAAGTTTATGACACTCAGTTTTTAAACAGAAGTAATTATTTGAGAACATTTTAAAATTTTATTTCACATTATTTCATCTCCAGAAGTTATTGACACCATAGAATCCAAATTAGCTGATGAGTTAGGTCTCATTAAAGACATTAGCTCATTTGAGAATATTTTCTATCTCTTTGAAAATTTAAATAGAATGTTGGGATAAGGCTTCATATTGTTGATGTAAAATGGGTTTACCCAATATTGTTGTAGCCTATCTTCAACCCCCTATATCCTTCTACATGACCATCTGTCGCCATTCAATATATTATTGATTGCTATTATTTGTTCTGAAACGAAGTTTTCAAAGAAATGGAAGTTTGAGATTGATATCTATGAATTCCTTCCGAATAAAACTCCAGCAGCTTTGAGTATAATTCCTATCTAAATCCATTTAGTTTCGACTCTAAAGCTAAATTTCTAGGTCCTGGTGAAAGTTGGTTTGAAGTCCACCAAGCTTAAAATGGGAAAATAAAGGCGGCTGGGCTTGATGCTAGCCACACAACTCATTTATATTCCAAAGCTACAAAAACAGATGAATTCTACCCTTCATCTGACCCGAAGAGCTAATGGAACTTCACTTTACCTACGCGTATTCCGAATTTAAATTTAAATGATATACGACTAAGAATCATTCAACCATTTTCATTTGTTTCGTGTCATAGGCTGCAACAGGATCCCAAGCATACTGTTTTGTCGAGGTTGTGATAGGATTTACTTGCCTTTACAATAAAAATTACCTTGTATGATCCATGACTTACGGTCGTGATGATGCGTGTTTACCTTTTTCTCGATCGTTTATATCAAAATATTTATTAAACATTTCCATTGTCCTCAAATATGAAGTCCGCCTTCTGCCTGGGTTCTGATCATACCAGTTAAATAACATGTTTATATCAAAATATTTAGTTAAATAACATGTTTATATCTTCTGATCATACCAGTTAAATAACATGTTTATATCTTCTGATCATACCAGTTAAATAACATGTTTATATCTTCTGATCATACCAGTTAAATAACATATTTATATCTTCTGATCATACCAGTTAAATAACATGTTTATATCCTCGTGTCAGGATTTAAACCCGGACCTACTCGGTGAGGAAAGAAATCCCCAAACCGTTACACTACAAATGTGGTCTATGTAGTAAATTTAGGTTGAATGGGTTTAGGTATGTACCAGAGCAGATCTTATGGATATGAAAAACTAGGTGGGTGTCAAAGACTACCCACTGCTAAGCAACCCCCACCCCCCATCGGGACCATCATTTTGCCTTTTTTGCAAATTCAATTTTTTGTTAACCATACGACAACTACTTCATTTTTTTAATAAGTTTTCTATTGACATGGTGGCCTATCTATCTATCTATCTATCTATCTATCTATCTATCTATCTATCTATCTATCTATCTATCTATCTATCTATCTATCTATCTATCTATCTATCTATCTATCTATCTATCTATCTATCTATCTATCTATCTATCTATCTATCTATCTATCTATCTATCTATCTATCTATCTATCTATCTATCTATCTATCTATCTATCTATCCATCCATCCCATCCATCCATCCCATCCATCCATCCCATCCACCCCATCCATCCCATCCATTCCATCCATCCATCCATCCCATCCATCCATCCCATCCATCCATCCATCCATCCATCCATCCATCCATCCATCCATCCATCCATCCATCCATCCATCCATCAGTCAGTGCCTGTCTGCCTGCATGTCGTTTATTATCGTCTAGTCTAGTGTAGCAGCGATATATGTATATATATATATATATATATATATATATATATATATATATATGATCAAAAGATAACACAGCACACTCGACCAATGACATTACAAGGATCTCGATGGGGGAAAATCAAACAAAAGGCCGAGCAGGACTTACACACACACAAAAAAAATTACAAAAAGAATCTACGATAGTAAATGATGTTACATTTAACTGCAGATCAACATGCATGCTTATGATAGTCGTGCTTGCTCTTTTTTTTTTTAAATATTAAAAATATTAATAGAGCCCAGATGAGCTGGAGGATTTGATCTCGCGAGTTGCGACACACATGGACTAGGACGGTGGAGTAAATTGTACATTTCCCTTAGGCCGCTGTTTTCTAATTATTGCGGGAATGGGGATAGTTGCGTAACAGGGATATAATGTAAAATCCGCCAATTTCCTCGAAAAAAAAAATTAAAATACTACATTTGGCCCTCATTTTTTTTTCAAGTATACTACTGTCTCAAAAAAAAAAAAAAATAAAAATAACCCGCTCGAGCGTGGGCGCTGGGGGGGGGGGGGGGCCGGCGCCCATTGTCAATCGCCAAAAACGCGGGGGGGGATATGTCTGTATAAAGGAACAAAGGAGGGGGGGGGCAGGCCCCCCAAAACCTAAAAAGGGGGGGGGGCGGCCTGGCCAGGTTAAAAACTCCCAACCCCTTCCCTTCCTCCTTGTCCTTAATTCATCCTTCTGACAGGCAGGGGGGGGACAACCAACCCGCAGGGGGGGGGACCATACCAAGCTGAGCGCCCCCCATACCAAAAACCAAAAAATATATAATGAAAAAAACCCAACCCGTGGGCGTTTGTGGAGGAGTGCCGCCCCTCGCCCACCCCTCACTACGCCACTGCTGACAGGCCTACATCAGTGTAGAAGGCCGTACCCCATACCACATTCCTCCCCACGTCCCCGTCTAGACAGTTGCCTTGAAGTTTCGGCGACCAGCCGAACATGTTTATCGATTGGTTTCGAATAAATTTCACTTCATAACTTTCAAATAAAAAAGGCGATACAAATTAACGCCGAAGGAAATATGTAGTAATATTTGTACAAATATCAGCCAATAGGATGATATACATTTGCAGTACTACTTTAGTACTTTTTTTTGGCACGCGATTGTGGCAAGTGTTTATCGAGTTATCCAACCATGAACCAAGCATGCATCTAAGAATAATTTAGCATATCCCTTTTTTTAAAACTCATGTCAGATGCGGCACTTTTTCTGTGTATACTGATATTCAACGAACAGAAACCCAATACTGAAGGGATTGAATGTACAAATATTCTTCTTACCATTAAACTTCTAAGACAAAAAAAATAACAAAAAAAAAACAACAACAATAACAACCAACAAACAAGTCCTTTTAATATGCAATCTATAATTTTCAAGCACAATTTTATAATGCTCTTTAGCTCACATAGGGGCCGTTCACATATTATATAACGCAAAAAAATGTCAATTGTTTACCCTCCCCTCCCCCTCATATAACATTATATAACACTTGAAAATTCCCCCAATACACCAAAAATAACAAATTTGCATCCACCCCCTCCCCCTTCGGCGTTATATAAAATGTGAACGGCCCCTTACTGCCAATTTTGTAATGCTCTTTAGATAACTTACTGCTAATTTGTCGTTTACGTTGTTAACAACTGATTTGGAAGTGACAATAGTATCGGTACGGTATTGAAAACAAATATGATCACATGCGAAACTAATTACGTTTTAATAAAGTAAAGGCAGTCCATTCCACGTCCATTCTTTCACAATCCAGTTCTTTCTAGGGCGGTCTCACTTCCGCTTTCGCTTAAGGGCACCATGCATTATTGTATTGCTCAGGTTACTGTGACGTGCCAGGAACAAATAAACTTATGCCTTTTCCGTGTCGCCAGGAGTGGTTCCGAAGGGTCCACCAGGCTGCTGATCATTTGTTCGACAAAGGTTTTCATGACATAGTTAGTAGTCTTGTTGTCTATGTAAGAAATTTAAAGCAGGTGTCAAATTCCAACATCCTTCTGTCTGTCTCGTATTTATGTCCAAGATACTTTAAGAAAACCCCTAAACATTACAATGTCTGTAAATAATATTTCCCCTTGTCGTGGGCCCTTAAAATACCGGGGCCCTCTTTCTCCTTGAAATACACACCACCTCTAACGACGCCACAACGTATGTCAGTCAATCAATGAAATACGCACCACCTCTAACGACGCAACAATGTATATCAGTCAAACAATGAAATACGCACCCCCTTTAACGACGCCTCAATGTATATCAGTCAAACAATGAAATACGCACCTCGTCTAACGACGTCACAAGGTATGTCAGTCAATCAGTGAAATTAATCAGTCATATGGAGCTTACACTGTTCAAACCTCTACAACGTGGGTCAAATATAATCTTCTTCAGAGTTTTAATCTCAAGTAACGCCTTTGAAAGTCCAACAGGTTGATACATTATAATGAATGCAGACCCGTTTCATAAGCTCCACCCATAATTATTCAAGACCTTGTCACATAGAATCCATTCTCACCTACGGCCAACTATTAACACTTTAACGCCTGACTGATTTTTTTTTAAAACACTTCTGTGTCTATTAATGTGTGGACAAAATCTTTCATACGCCAATTTTAAAAAAACTTCATTTTATCATTTCAAAAGGATACTACATCACAAGGATAATGTTATTTACGTGCATATAGTACAAACTTATTGACGTGTTTGTCATTACTGAACACGGATATTATTATCTCGACACTGAGAGATTGAGGATTATCAAACTCTTGGACCACGTCCGTTTACCTAAACTTTATCGTTCAAAAAAATGACCAATGGTCAAGGGCAGAACATACTGCTCGAGAACATTTCGTTGTCAACCAACGACGCTGAGATGAAGGACGATTCGGACGTTGAGAGACCACTGGAGATGAATGCCTTGCTGAATGGTCACTCCGAGGTGGTCAGGGTGGACGATGATTCCCCGGAGAGCAATGATAAGAGCCCAGATGAGCTGGAGGATTTGACCTCGCGACACACATGGGCTAGGAAGGTGGAGTATATTTTGACAGTTATAGGCTTCTGTGTCGGTATGAGCAATGTTATCAGGTTTCCATATCTGTGTATTAGAAATGGTGGAGGTAGGTTTAATAATTACATTTGTTTACATTCTTACTATATTAATTTAATCTTTATTTATTTATCATTTTAATTATTAACTATTGAAGAGGGAAAAGGAAGTGTGCATTAGGTATATGACTTGAAAAACAAATTTTGTAATTTTACAAGTGGCGTGCCAGATTTTGATGAGCTTTTATATAAAAATAATAAATACAACAAAAAATCATCAATTTTGTTAAAAAAAGTTCACCCACCAAAACATTTTTTAGTTTAAAAATAATCCTTTTGGCTCTTTTTACTGAAGTTTACTTTTACTCCAGTTGTTTCCTGTTCTCCATGTTAGATTTTTCAATTATACTTGAGTTTGAATGATTATTTTAATTTTGCCTAATTTTATTCTTAAAAATGTCTTTAAAAAAGTCATCACTTTCCGTTGCTAAAAATAAGGACAAATGGGCAAGTAATTTGAAAAAATTCAAAACACTCTTAAGAAAAGAAACAAAATTGGAATCGAGATCGAGCCATTGCTTTCACATTCTAGAATGCCAAAAGAGTGGATGACAATTGGTCGCTACATGGGCTTGGCCTCTATGGAAAAATCCAGATTGAAAAGAGTTGCAGCACTCAGGAAAGAAGTAGAGCTATTATGGAGCTTTTTAAATTTCCCAATACTGTCTTTGCGATCAGTGAGCAGAAAAATTGAAACTTTAATTTGAAGGTATGATGTTCATTTGAAAAAACCTGTGGGTGACATACGGGAGCAGTTTGATAAGTTATTTGATGTCACAAACAAAACTGGTCAATGGTTATGTGCTGAGGACAAAAAACTTTACGAAATACAAATTCAAAGTGGAGGTAAGATGGGATATACTACAACTAAAATTGCTAGTCAAAGTACAATTCATCCATCAAAACGGAAAATTGTTTGCAAAATTAATGAGGCACAACAACAAAAAAGCAGTTTTGAAAGTTCCAGTGATTCAAGTGATAACGAGAATTCTCAAAGTAGCTCTGACGGTGCTGATGCAATGCTGTCATCCACAGAAAGCTTGGATCAAAGCACACATAAGAAACAATCACAGCAATCTACTTCTAGTGCAGTTTCATTAGTTCAATCTGGGAAACTACCAGCTCGAAGAGCAGCATTAGTGAGCAAAGTTTTGCATAAGTCCGGCGTAAAAATAGCAACTCCTTCTCAGCCAGGTTTCTATCGAGCTGTATTCAGAGAAGCAAGTAAACTAAAAAGACATTAATAAATACTTGCGTAATAGCTTATGGAGTTTACATTTTGATGGTAAAATTATTAAGAAAAAAGAACACCAAGTAGTTGTATTAAAAAATGAAGCAAAAGAAGTGAGGCTATCCGTCTTAGTTTTACCTGATGGCAAAGCTGGTACGATTGGATCTGCCATTCAAAAAGTTTTAGATGAATATGACTTATGGTCAGCTATAAAGATGATAGTGTCAGACACTACAAATGTTAATACAGGGTCGAAGTCTGGTGTTGTGGTGAAACTTCAGAAACTGTTTGTTCAACATGGTGAGTCTGCACCAGTCTTTATAGGTTGTCAGCACCATATACTTGATCGTGTTCTTAGACACGTGTGTGATGCCTTGCTCGGTGATTCAACTGAGTCTCCTAACATAAATTATCCATATGTAAATAAGGTACTTAAAGATTATGAAATGTTAAAAAAAGATTTTGAAAGTAAAACAAAGAAATGTGCTCCAATTTTAGAAAAACAGGAAATAGGTTGGAGAGATGATATGAAATTTTTGCACCATCTAATTTGCGTTTTTAAGCATTTTAAGAATTCTCAACAAATGCCGAAAGTTAATTTTAGCGCACTGCCTGGCCTCAGCAATGCCCGATGGAACTCTGGAGCAATTTTTGCATTGTTGGCTTTCATACTATTGCCTGATGAACGAAAGAACCTTCAGAAATTGTGTGAATTTATATGTGGACATTGGAGTGATGCCTGGTTTCAGTGATCATCATTACAAAGCTGAACAATATGAACTTCTTTTCCATGCTGTTAATGATTATCCAAAAGGGTTGCGCTGTCTTCGAACTCATTGGTCTCAAAGTACATCTCCAATACTCACTCCACGTAGCAATGTTTGTGCAGAAAGAGCAATAAAAGTTCTGCAAGATATTATTCCCCTTTGCCACTCACCAGAGAAACTGATTTTACGTTTTATTTTTACAAATAAAAGTTTATGAAACAATACTTGAAATTATTAACAAATGTCAATTTTTCTAAAACTTCAAAATGTTTGGTGGGTGACATTTTTCAATTTTTTTAATAAATTTGATATGGTTTTGTGTTTCTACAATAAAAACTCATCTGTTGATGGTATGCCATACAAGTGTTGTTCTGAAGTCATATACCTAGT
>JAGDYQ010000095.1:2105642-2135109 GCA_021962125.1 Bulinus truncatus
CCAATCGGTGCTTTCTTTGATTTATTACCTCATGAAATCGGGGAGGCACTTGGTGGTATGCGAAACCGTTGATGACCATCTTTTTGTTTGTTATTGTTATAGTGAATGCATTTATTGTTGAACCTGTATGAGCCTTACATTTTCTTTTGTTATTTTTTTTTCGAGTCAAAGGCTTGTAATTATGTAAAGGTGGTCATGTAAAAAATATTAATTATTTGACATATACATTGATATTTGTAAAAAAAAATCACATAAACAGCTTAAATGCTATTGATAACATACTAATTTAATGACAAAGGTGATCCAATGTACACTTTGATGATACAATGAACACGTTGATCCAGTGAACACTTTGATCCAATGTACACCCTTTTCTGCAAAATCTTTGAGGACAGAAAGGGATTAAAAAATGTTGATGTCCCGGGCGCAGAAAAAAATATTGGGCCTATTTAAATAAACAGAGACACGGAGAATGAAGCTACAAGTGTAAAAAAAAAATTATACGTGGGGTTCCTAGGGCGCGCAAAGGTGCACCCACCGTTAAATCCACCGCTGGAGGGGATACTCCTCACTCCTCAGACATTTATTTCCTCTTGAGGTAGTTCCTTTCAGTCCTTTCCTTTTTTTTTTGTTGCTGCGGGGCCCCCGTACGACTTACAGATTAGGGAACCCTACGCAGATAATTACAGAGATATTAGTGGTTCTAGGCAGAGAGTTTTAGAGTTATCAATGGCCCTAGGCAGAGAATTTATAAGAAGTTAACAATGGGAGGGACACCTTTGGCTGCGGGGGTGGGGGATAGTTTGCCTATCCATAAGAACTGCACCTGAGTGCAATTTGTAAGGCCCTTATTGAAGAGAGGATGGGGGGGGGAGGGAGTGAGTGCGTTAAATCTGCTCCAACGTTTTAAAAAAAAAAAGCACGCTCGTTATTTGTTATAGAGGGATTAAATTGGGGACCCCGAATGCCTATTCGCATTACTCATTTAAACCAAAAATTACTTTGTGCCCTTTGAAAGATATTTGGTTAATAGAGAGAGATAGAGGGAGGGAGTAAGGGATAGATCTACCCTCCCATTCCTTTTGAGCGCACTATATTTTTCAGTCTTACGTATCTGTTCCCCACCCACGCATCTCTTGTTTCGTTTAACTTTTTTTTTTTTTTTAAATTTACAAATGAAGCTAAAAATACAGATAATTCACACATTCACTCACTCACTCACACACAATTCAGTGCACCATGTGACATTGACGTGTGCCGAAGTGGGTCAAGTGACTGCCACTCTCATCATCATATGCTCAGACTTAATAATGCAACCAGATTTAGGAGTGGGGTGGGTGGGGGGGGGGGAGTTGGCGGTGGAAAAAAGAAAAAAAAAAGAAAATTTGCATATGAAGCTCAGATTACCCCCACCCCCCAATCCCCCATTTCCCGTTAAATTGTCCTACACTAGATGACCGACGCGGCCTGCGTTTACATTTGTAATGTAAAAGTGTATATGTGTTTATACCAAGTTAAATAATAGGACTACGGATGGTCGTTTTTTTTTTATTTTCTAATAAAGAGATTTGAGTAGAAAGTCTGGGTTTTCCCGATATCACAGACCTACATAATAAGATTCACACTTGAAAGCGTAAATTGGAATGCGTAGGTTATGACCCTTAATAGTTTTCGAATACACTGGAGTTTCTTTGTCTTTATTGATACATCGGTGTCTTCTAATTGGCTTTGTCGTTTATTGCTATACATCAAGTGTGTTTAAATGTTTTTTGTTATACCGTTGATAAAAGGTCATATCTCAGTTTACGTTGATCGACCGAGGCCGAAACCGACAAAAAAACCGAAGCAATTATTTCGATTGTCCCCGTGAGGGTCCTCCCTGGTTCGATCTCCGGTGAGAACCAATGGATGTTTCAGGTCATGGCTTAAGTCCTCGCTATATCTCCCGTGGTGCCTCCATGGTCATAGCACTATCGGCTATGGGTGAGGGATGGAAGGGCATCATAAAACCGTCCCACTAGTGGTTTATAGGTTTTAAGAGAAACAGCTTATCATAACAGGGACTTAATACACATAGGAATCAGCATTGATGAAAATCAGTGTTCATTAATTAGTTCCAGACACACTAAATATATAGGCAACCGATTTTTTTTATTTAAATAAATAAATAATGTGTTTAATACTAAAAGCTGCAACTAATTAAACAAAAAAAAAAGGATTAAGAAAGACTAATGGGTCATTCCATGTCAACTCAACCAGTGGTGTTCACCCCCCCCCCCCCCCCCGCCAACACTTTTGTCATTTTTGACAATTTCGGACTTGGCAGCAACTGTAAGCAAGCCATTCACTATGCGACTGGATGTACGCATTTATTATGCTGCCTTTATGTAAAATGTGTTGCCGATAGTGATATGGCGAGATTTCAAGATATTGTGGCCTAAATATAACTCAGTAGAAAACGAGCATAAAAAAAAAAAAAAATGAACAGTATTATTTTTTTTTTTTCCAGTTTCTGGCTAAGGTAAAAAAAAAATTATTTAAAAAATAAAAATATTTTTATTTGTACACTCGCTAGATTTTTCTCTTTGGGGGTGGGGTGGGGGGGGGGGCAAGAGATGGACATGAACGTTGAAAGGCTGGGAGGAGGGGGGAGGTGGTGTGCGTGTTAGGTTCTAGCTAATGACAATGACTAGCTTAACTCGCGGATGATATAGTTTGGAAAATATGGAGGCACAAATTGGAGTCTTGGGGCAAATATCAAAATTCCTCAATCAAAACCCGCAAGACACCAACGAACAATTTGATTCTCTAAAAAAAAAAAACAATTTTGTCTCGTGTCACGACCAGTGTTTCAGACTACGAACAGATCTTGGTTTATTTGTTTTTATTTTTACATCACTTGTAGATTGAGATTCAGGGGCAGTTATTCTCAAAGTGTGGACAGGGCCTGGCGCAAGGGGAGGGGAGGCAACTCAAGCACTTTTCCAGTCACTTTTGCAATTTACTGTAAGTTCTTTTGCGGGAGGTGTGTGTTGCGGGCTGATTTGAAGTGGGTGTCAAATTTTTAGTCAATGATTAGCTAATGGAAAATCTATACAATTAGTTGTACATTTTTTTTTCTTTCGTCCTATTTAAAAAAAAATGGGTCGCGAAAATATTGAGAACTACTGTGTAGGGAAGAGAGGACATATTAAAAAGGTCCTTTTTTTCTCTCATATTTTTACTTTCTTATGTTGTCTTCATTCGCTCACCGACTTTCAACATCAAAGTCTGATTAAGTAATTCATGTAGAAAATGTCGGAATCTAATTTGAACAACCACACACACATACACACACACACGACATTATTTGTCTACAGATGTTCTTGCTTCTCGGATAGACTCTTACAACGAGTTGAATGCACTTGAGGCATTATACAAAAAAAAAAACGTGCGATAAAATTTTTCAAATTTTTCGGAGAACCGAAAATATGACTCAATGCGATATGGTCCGTCCTGGAGCTGAAGGTAAGGTCCTTGAGTCACTGGATGGTAAGATACTCTTTCATAATTACACGTCATCAAGATCTTGTCCTTTGTTGTCCTTTTGCGTGTGTGTGTGTGTGTGTGGTAAAACTACAGAGTGTATTGTCTTTATCCTATGGCGTCATCCACTCGTTCCAAGTGTAGGATAAACCTGTGCGTGCGTGCGTGTGTAGCTGGTGAAATTACGTAAAATCATAGGAAATGGGTGTGGTGTTCACTTGGTACAGTCTGTTTCCTCTACATTTGTTTGTTTCCTCTACATTTGTTTGTTTTCATAATATAAGCGCATTGTTAGGACCAAGTTGGGCACGGCGAGTACTCACGTAGATAAAATGATTCATTCAGGTCAGGGGCGTCATTCCGAGTATTGTGGGGGGGGGGGGGTCTACAGATATTGGACGTTTTTTTTTTTTGGGGGGGGGGGGCTGTTTTCCGCCTTCAAATTTTTTATTATACATAAAATATAACGTATATAATTTTAAAATGAAAGTAAAAATTGTACATTTCTTTTCGATTTCACTTCTCTGGTGGGTTTATTTTTTTTTTGGCATGTTTTCAGAGAATTTCTTAATGAGTTTCAACGGTTTTCTTTTAAAATACTTACCCCCCCCCCCTCCCCACTCTTTCCTTAGCCGCAAATGATGCCCGTGATTAAGGTAATTTGTTTAGATTAGGTTAGGGTTTTTTTTTTTTACATTAGGGTTCTTTTGGTACGATTAGGGTACATAAGGTATTGTTTATCTTATTCATGATTTGATCAAGGTACTTTTGGTCCACCTCTGGGCTCATTATTACATTCCCATTATATTTTCTTCTGTGACCATGATCTTAAGTGACCCACGTCCACCTCTGGGCTCATTATTACATTCCCATTATATTTTCTTCTGTGACCATAGCCTTAACTGACCCACGTCCACCTCTCGGCTCATTATTACATTCTCGATATATTTTCTTCTGTGACCATGACCTTAAGTGACCCACGTCCACCCCTGGGCTCATTATTACATTCCCGATATATTTTCTTTTGTGACCATGACCTTAACTGACCCACGTCCACCTCTGGGCTCATTTTTACATTCCCGATATATTTTCTTCTGTGACCATGACCTTAACTCACCCACGTCCACCCCTGACCTTCTTCTTACACACTTTTATTTTGTCTGTATTGTTATATTTCCTACACAGGGTATGTCTACTTTATTTCAATAACGTCTCATATATTACTTCGGGAAACAGATATTCCATTTAACTTTGAAGTTAGCATCACAGATATCGGACAGGCCTCTATAAACTCATAATAAAAAAACAGTTATGGCAATCCAGTTGTACCAAGTGTCTCTGCCCTAGATTATTCCACTAATTGTATGGGTTAAAACACTTGCACATATCTGCAACGTCAATTATCAGGGAACCATGAGAATGTGACAGCAGCCGAAACATGGCAGACAGTTAATGGTAGATCTCACACACAAGTAATTAGCATCCTATCACAGAGCGCACACACAAAAATATAAAATGAAAAAAAACAAGCAATTAAGCCTGTTCCATTCTGGACACAGGACGTGTTAGCGCATTTTCATGTTATGTATCAGTACGTGTGTTAGCTTTCAGTAAATATTTGTAAATTTTGGAAATGTTTATAAATTCAATTGTGTAATGCATATATCTGTAAAAAAGAATATTATAAAGACGTTTCTTTATATTTGAAAAAAAATTATTTTCTCTTAAATCTAACTACAAGTGGTTTGTGGTTACTGAAATAGGACTCATAATTGAAAACATTCGAAATTGTAGTCATTTAATCGTCCGAAAACTCCGTCAATTGATGCATAGCTCTGATACTTTCAATTAAACTCAGAACACAAGGTTACTATTTCATTTGATGAGTTTCTTAATAAATCTTGGTGAAACTACGTGCTGCAGTATTTCGCACCAAATGAATGGGTTATTGAACGTACAAGGTGTAGAATGGGGCCATATATATAATATATAAGCCCCTTAGGAGCCCTGAAGCCCGGCCCTCAGAGGTCCTATCGCGAAATGAACTTTTGATGTACACTTGGCAGGCGAAGACCTACAAAATGATATATACATCATGGGTCTAGGACTTATGGTTGCTGAGATCTAGGGCGCTCCTTTGTTAATATAGCTTATATAGTAAAAAACGGTACTTTATAAGCCCCCTTTAACGGCCATCAGAGGTCAGATCGCGAAATGGAAAAAAGTCATTTCTTGGCAGGCCAAGACCTACAAAATACATCATGGGTCTACTACTTATGGTTGTTGAGATCTAGGGTGATGACGGACGGACAGACAGACAGACAGACAGACAGACAAAACGGGGACAATAGAGCATTTTTTTTCGAAAATGCTCTAAAAAGCCAAAACGAGACAGCCAAACGCGAGGCGATTGACGTTAACACTAGAGCCCATTTGTCTTAAAAAACTGAACATGTTGCCCGATATAATCCAGCCTACATAATAACCAACGTGTCTGTGTATCTCTCTGGCTGTCTATCTACCCACCTGCCTGCTTGCCTATCTGGTTGCCTAACCACCCACCTGCCTGCTTGTCTATCTGGCTGTCTATCCACCCACGTGCCTGCTTGTCTATCTGGCTGCCTATCCACCCACCTGCCTGCTTGCCTATCTGGTTGCCTATCCACCCACCTGCCTGCTTGTCTATCTGGCTGTCTATCCACCCACCTGCCTGCTTGTCTATCTGGCTGTCTATCCACCCACCTGCCTGCTTGTCTATCTGGCTGTCTATACTCACCTGCCTGCTTGTCTATCTGGCTGTCTATCCACCCACCTTCCTGCTTGCCTATCTGGTTGCCTATCCACCCACCTGCCTGCTTGCCTATCTGGTTGCCTATCCACCCACCTGCCTGCTTGCCTATCTGGTTGCCTATCCACCCACCTGCCTGCTTGTCTATCTGGCTGTCTATCCACCCACCTGCCTGCTTGCCTATCTGGTTGCCTATCCACCCACCTGCCTGCTTGTCTATCTGGCTGTCTATCTACCCACCTGCCTGCTTGTCTATCTGGCTGTCTATCCACCCACCTGCCTGCTTGCCTATCCACCCACCTGCCTGCTTGTCTATCTGGCTGTCTATCCACCCACCTGCCTGCTTGTCTATCTGGTTGTCTATCCACCCACCTGCTTGCTTGTCTATCTGGCTGTCTATCCACCCACCTGCCTGCTTGTCTATCTGGCTGTCTATCCACCCACCTGCCTGCTTGCCTATCAGCATAAGAAATGTAACATGTTGTGGTTGGACGGTGCCAAACATTTTGCCGCATCCCAAAAAAAATGTACCGATTCATCTCTAAACTAAAGATTCCGATGTATACCGTAGAGAGTTATATTGACGGACCTTATGGAATACCGGATTACTAATAAAATATGTTAGATTGTTGTCCATTGAATTGTACGAGAAACTGGAATTTGGTTAAAAAATTATCCGATACCAATTCCCGATATGGCAAATAAAATTCTGATATTTCTGATCTCGATAAATCTTTCCATCAATAGTAATATAGCAAAGATTTGTACCAGAGTTTGGTATTATTTTTATTGAGGTGGATGTGTGTGTGTGTGTGTGTGTATGTGTGGTGGGGTGTTTACTTATATACTTTGAAGCAGTGCTTTTTTTTTTTGTAAAAAAAAAATAGGTGCCGGTACTCAGTGATGGATTGCCTAACTTTTAACTACCAGTTCGCAGTTTCGCATTTTATATTTTTAATTCTTGTTGCGCGCAATTTTGAAATAATTCAATTTTAACAAATTAATAATATAATAAATTAATAGTAAACGTTAAATTACAAGAAAAGTAATAAATTGTGCACACATTGAAAAGCACTGGTTTATAGCTATTATTTTGTTTACAAATGTCTGTCCGACTGATAATTTGACTTGGAACTAAAACTACACAGTGTTCTGATTATGTGAAAAATACTTCATTATTTTGCATTGACAGAGTTTTAATGTGCCACCCTGCACAGATTTAATCGTCAAGTCTAGTTGGAAGGTACAGCAAAAAGTGCTGTTAACGTTGTTGTTATTTTAATGGTTTCCAAGACCCCATCACTGACTGTGCCTTTTCAGTAATTTTTTTTTGTTACTTTGAATGTTTAATCCTCAATGCATTGGCTGGATGCTACAGCTTAATGTACCATTAATAAAAAAATAATTTCTTTTCATTTGCAAAATGGTATCAAACGTCGACCAGTTGTGGCCCTTTGGGATGAAACAGTTTGCCACGTTTGTACGTATTTGTGTACATAAAAAGATAACGGATCTGACCTCTTGATACCTCTGCTCTGTGTTGGAAAGTGTGAAATTATGAACTCAGACCGGGACGAAGATGACAACCCCCCCCCCAAACCCCAACTTCCTCCACCCCCTCACTAAAAAGCTAACCAGGGAGTGACTCACAAAGGGGTGCTTGCTGAATCCTCTCTTTTGTACGACCTAGTTTCGGATACATAAAATGTATGTCACTAGCTTCACGCGAATCTCTGATGACGTGCCTTAAGCTTATTTTTTTTTTTTAAAAGAGACTTTCAAAAAAAAAATTGTTGTCGTGGTGAGTAGTTGCTCCTGTCGTCAGTGATGATAGCTTTACGCAGAGTGCTCACCCCTTGTATAGTAATATCACCGCTTTCCTCCCCATAACACGTTTTAAAAAAAAAAGACAAAAAAGAACTGTTTTGATGAAACCACCAACTTGTACAGTTTGACCAGATATATTTTAAGTGGATATAATTAAGAACTACTTTTGTAGTTTGACTCTCCAGATTTGTGTGTGTGTGGATTTTTTTTTTCGTTTCCGTTCCTAAAATTTTTTATCAGCGAGGACTGAAGCTGTTTACTGTTTTTAATATTAATGCTCATGTGTATTTAGTGAGTCAAGTAAGTAAATAATGTTTCATTCATATGACATCGCCCACTGTGATATTATGTGGCCTAAATAGATTTGGATCACGCTTTATACTTGTAATAATGCGTTGAAATTTTCGCTGTATATTAAAACAAAAAATACACTTCATTGTTCGTACGGACGCTATTGTTTGCGGATGTCAAATCAATGTGTTCCGATTAAAACCAGAACAAAACAGTGTTTTTAGATTGAGACATCAACTTTTTGGAATTTACATTTCGGAACTTCGCGAATTCCTGTTGAAACAAACGCCACCGTGTTTCCGAATTGACTGATTAAATAAATCAATTTTATTTTCCACCCACCTTTCCATCGCCGCCTCTACCGCAATGCACGTAACGATGGCGTCATCACTGGAGAGTGGCCAGACCACGTACTCTCCGCCGCTGAAACAAGAATATTATTACCCATACCAAGGTAGGTACAGACATATATATTTAATGCAATCTAGAAATCAATCTGCAGCTGTTCTTATTTGTTGTTGTTTCGAATCAGAAACGTTAATCTAAACTGAACATTTGTTAATTGCACCCTTCCCAATCTATTTCAAAACTATAACAAAAGTTATCATTATTCATTTGCCCGGATGGCCGAGTAGTGTAGATACTCGACTGTCGACCTGAGAGTCCTGGGTTCGATCTTCGGTGAGGCCCATGGAATTTTTCCAGGTGAAATTTGGTGCACAGCCGTCCCACAAGTCCACCCAGTTTTAAATGGGTACCTGACATGAAAGTTGGGGAAGTAAAGGCGGCTGGGCGTTGTGCTAACCACACAATCCCTTTATATGCCGAGGTTATAGAAACAGATGAATTCTATACTTCATCTGCCCCGATGGCCGGTCAGGGCTAAGGGAACTTTACTTTTTTTTTTATTTGCCCATAGACATTATTTTTTGTTCACCTTGTGTCTGTGTTGGGGGGGGGACGACTTCATGATGGACTGTTGCAAAGTGTAGGCCCTGTCTCCCCTCTGCTACTTTTCTTTAAGTCACCAAAAAGCTTAGTATTGTATTTTTACCTGTCCCATTCTTTAATTAAAAGGAACGTACCCAGCTAACGGACGGTCTACCCGACGCGCCTCCTGCCAGGATGCCCAGCACGATACACGTCTGCTATGCAGACGATATGGAGATTGAAAAATGGCTTGACCATGTCATCTTTTGTTTTTTTTCCCGCTGTAAAAAAAGAGCATATTATGTCTATACGTCTGTTTGACTATCTTGTAAAATGTCTCTTTAAAACAACAGCGTGTGCGCGTATGTGTCTAATCCACTGTTAGCAAACTTTTTTTAGTCATGCCCTACCAAAGGCAATCTAAACATTTTGGTTGCCCTAAGCCCTTCATGTAAGGTTTTCTTTCTAAACTCTAAACAAGCCCATTTTTTACTGCCTTCCTCCCCCCGATAAACAATCAAGTCGTCCAGAACCCATGTAGGGTGTGTGTCCCCTCCCCCACCCCTAAAGAGCGTGTAAAATTGACACGAAGCCTAGAACAATAAAAAAATCCCCTATTATAAATATATATATTAAATATACTATAACAGGCGCTATACATAACATACCTTCTGTTGTTTACACACGTAATGTACACACTCCTAGAGAAAGATTTATGGAACATCTCCTTCCGTAGTACTTGCTCTACCCCACCCTTACCCCCAAACACCACACACACACACACACACGCACGCACGCACGCACCCTCACACACACACACGCACGCACGCACGCACCCTCACACACACACGCACACACACACACACACACAGACACGCACACACACACATTGTACTAAGTGCGATAAATTAAAACTTCATTGCAAAGCAATTCGAAGGGTGGATCTTGGTTTGTATTGTTACAATGATTCGAGACTTAAACGTCCGAGGATTAACTTCCTGTCTCTTACAGAGGTACTGGTATATTTAACTTCAAAAGTGCCCCTCAAAACACCAACCCACACCTTCTTTATAATTATTTTCTCTGTCTGTTTGAAAAAAAAAAGTAGCTTACAAATTTCTTCTGAAATTCGCCTCTGACTTCTTACACATTCTACAATGGGGTCGTTTAAGAGGCTCCCTTTTGCTTGTAGACCATTTAAGCCCATTTTCGGCGTCTTTTATACCAGGGGGAAACCAGTAATGCTTTTTGTTTTAGAAGTGCCCTGCTGGTTGCCTCTATTTTGATTTGTAGGTGGGACGCTGTGAGAACCACTGATGTAGAACATGCAGCAACATGTCCCCCCCCCCCGCTACCTCTTAGTGTCGCCCGTGTGATATCAACAGGTTTTTTATCTGTTCATCAAAAAGCAAAAAGTGCGAATGAAGGGTTTCTTTCATTCCCTCATCCTACCCCCCGCCCAATCCCCGAAGTTCTCAAACTGTTGTACTAGTTGCACGCGTCTCTTCGTTTAGATTTGTAACGGTCCCTAAAGGCGTTTTGAATTTAAGTATTTTTTTTTAAATATAATTTCATAATATGATGCCTACGCCCCTAGAGGGAAAAAATGTGGTGTGTGTAGATTTTTATAGAATGGCTATTGGACAATTTCAGTTCTTGATCTTTCTTTAAAAAAAAATACTTTACAATGTTTCCTTAAATATTTCCTAGTGGTTTTACCTTTTGTTGATTGGACCCAATTATTCCATTATGTCCTTCAACTGATCGTCCTTTTTTCCCCTCTTCTTCTTCTCCCTAAAAAATTCTTATTTTGGCTTATTACAGTGAATAATAACATTTGTTTTGAGTGTTGACAATGATGTCGGGTGTTTGTTGTCTTAAGAATGTAAGAAAATTGTATGTGGGGGCAATGAAAAAGAAAAAAAAGGCCAGGAACCATTGACCTAGATAGCCATTCGAATACAGTACATGAAAACGATAAGAGGGCATCCAATAGTGTAACGGATACAGTACATGGAAACGATAAGAGGGCATCCAATAGTGTAACGGATACAGTACATGGAAACGATAAGAGGACATCCAATAGTGTAACGAATACAGTACATGGAAACGATAAGAGGGCATCCAATAGTGTAACGAATACAGTACATGTATATTGAAACGATAAGAGGGCATCCAATAGTGTAACGAATACAGTATATGGAAACGATAAGAGGGCATCAAATAGTGTAACGAATACAGTATATTGAAACGATAAGAGGACATCAAATAGTGTAACGAATACAGTATATTGAAACGATAAGAGGGCATCCAATAGTGTTACGAATACAGTACATGGAAACGATAAGAGGACATCCAATAGTGTAACGAATACAGTACATGGAAACGATAAGAGGACATCCAATAGTGTTACGAATACAGTACATTGAAACGATAAGAGGGCATCCAATAGTGTAACGAATACAGTATATTGAAACGATAAGAGGGCATCCAATAGTGTAACGAATATAGTATATTGAAACGATAAGAGGGCATCCAATAGTGTAAAGAATGCAGTACATGGAAACGATAAGAGGGCATCCAGTAGTATAACGAATACAGTATATTGAAACGATAAGAGGGCATCCAATAGTGTAACGAATACAGTATATTGAAACGATAAGAGGGCATCCAATAGTGTAACGAATACAGTACATGTATATTGAAACGATAAGAGGGCATCCAATAGTGTAACGAATACAGTATATGGAAACGATAAGAGGGCATCAAATAGTGTAACGAATACAGTATATTGAAACGATAAGAGGGCATCCAATAGTGTAACGAATACAGTACATGTATATTTAAACGATAAGAGGGCATCCAATAGTGTAACGAATACAGTATATTGAAACGATAAGAGGGCATCCAACAGTGTAACGAATATAGTATATTGAAACGATAAGAGGGCATCCATTAGTGTAACGAATACAGTATATTGAAACGATAAGAGGGCATCCAATAGTGTAACGAATACAGTACATGTATATTGAAACGATAAGAGGGCATGTAATAGTGTATAAGTGTCAAGCCACAAAAAAACGACAGTTATCGTAGTGAAGAAATTACCTATCGCTCATGTTGATGGGTATCGCGTGTGTACAACAGCCTGTATTTCTATTTGTAGGTTCCTGTACATGATTGTGTGTGTCCATTTGTTAGTCCCTATGTTTATTAACAGATGTATGTGCATCTGTTTTTGTATTATGTGCGACTTTTTGTATATTTAAACGTATAAGAGTTATTTTGCACTTGTGTGTGCTCTTTGCGTGTTAGCTATCGTTTCAAATATTATTAACCAAAAAAAAAAACAACGCGAGATATTGGGGGGGGGGGTGTCTATTTTGTTTTCCGATACAACCAGCTGTATAGGGGCGGGGCTGGTGGGGATAAGTTGGTGTATGCCCGTTATTTAACGATAATATACAATAGACATTGACATAGACATTTTCACGCCTTTAGGGACCGTTACAAATCTAAACGAAGAGACGCGTGCAACTAGTACAACAGTTTGAGAACTTCGGGGATTGGGGGGGGGGGGGTAGGATGAGGGAATGAAAGAAACCCTTCATTCGCACTTTTTGCTTTTTGATGAACAGATAAAAAACCTGTTGATATCACACGGGCGACACTAAGAGGTAGCGGGGGGGGGGGGGGGAAACATGTTGCTGCATGTTCTACATCAGTGGTGGGTGGACATGTGCTATTTAACTAGAGGGGTGGGTTCCTGAGTTAATTCACAAAGTGGGGCGGAGCGGGGTGGGGGTAGGGGGGGAACATCTCGGACAGTTGTTTGCGTTATTTAATTAAGCGATAGTCCCCCCCCCCCCCCCCCCAATGAACGTTCAACATAGTTAAAGATTCGCACTCATTCCCGACGCACTGGTCTGTAAAGAATTTTATTTAATTGCATTCGCAATGAGCGTCACACCATATTTACCAATGCTCTCCCCCCCCCCCCTCTTTTAAAGAAATTATTTGTGTGTGTGTCTGTTTCATAGTCGTAACTTGAACGGTCCCTTATCTCTAGTGTGTACAGTCTGCGTGTGTGTGTGTGTGTGTGTGTGTGAACACACAATGTATATGATGTCGCTTTTATTTCATTGGCTGTAAATGTGTACATATGTGTGTCATTGCACGTGTAATCTGTGTTTCCCCAGGCCTGCGTCACTGTGTACATTATGTGTGTCACTGTGTACGTTTGAACGTATATTGTGTCAGTGTGTACATTTGAACATGTGTAAGTGTCAGTGTGTACACCGTGTATATGTGTGTCAGTGTGTATTTTTTACCGTATATGTGCGTCAGTGTGTATATTTGACCGTGTAGGTGTGTCAGTGTGTACATTTTTCCGTGAAGGTGTGTCAGTGTGTACATTTTACCGTGATTGCGTTTCAGTGTGTATATGCACATTAGTGTACTTGTTGACTTTTTTTCATTTTTCCCCTATCTAGCGTTCTCTTTTTATTTAAGGTGGACTGGACAGAATCAGAAATTTAAGTAGGCCATGGGACTAGTTACAGATATCCTACAGGTCATAAACTGTACCGCGTCCCATTTGAGTAAATTCAAACATGTTATTAAAATGTAACTTGAAAAGAATTTCTTGATAGGTCTTTAATATCGGTGTTTGCTGCTATTTTATTTTATCTTCACTATATTTTTTTTTTAAGTCCTGAGCTTAAAAAAACAAAAACCGCTGTGCTCTCAGGTTTGCTTTTGCGTACAGAGATTTTTATATTTCATATGTTTGTGGTGACAATATTTATAATGAACTTACCATCGTTCGGCACAGCGTGGAGGAGTTCTTAAAAAGAGTTTTATTTCTCACTGGGATGTGTTATATTCATTCCGCTGCGTCATTTTGATGTAGGTATCTAAGTGTGTCAAGTATATATATATATATATATATATATATATATATATATATATATATACGGTGGTGAATATTTGAATGCTGTATTAACAGACAGCGCTGTAGGCCCAGGTATTATTGTTGACAGTTATAGTGAGTGTATCGGTGGGAAGTGGCGATCTGATGTCCGGTTTACTTAGAAGTTCTAACGTTAACCAACATTAATAATGACCTGTAATCAAATACAACAGTGCATTCAGAACACGCAGGGCGCGCACCGGGCTTTCGCCTGGGGGCCTCGTCTTACACAGGGGCCACTGATTGAACCCTTTATACTCTTACTTTGTGTCTCTTTCGATTTGGTAGGGACTCCTTATTTCCTTCTGCGCACTGAGCCTCAAACAACCTGATCCCGCCGCTGGTCTGGAGACAAAAAAAAAACGTTCTGTCTTGGGGGAATGGGGGGGACCGTTAGGGGTAATACATATTCATTGAATCCTGGGCCGTCTTATTCTTTTACACATTAGGCCCTGTGCATAGGGCCTTCAATGTTTAAGCCCCCTCCTCCCAAGTCTAATTTTTATTTCATCACAAGGGTCGCTATTTGTCCATTTCGAGGCCCGCCGCATGGAAGTGGGACCCTGGCCCCTAAGGCCTGGTCGGGCTGTAGAGTCATCTGATGTATAAAATCTAAGCTATTGCAGGCTGTAAAAAAAACAAGCAATTTAAGCCTGTTCCATACTGGACACAGGACGTGTTAGCGCATTTTCGTGTATGTATCAGTACGTTTGCTATATTTCAGTAAATATTTGTCAATTTTGGAAATGTTTATAAATTCAATTGTGTAATGCATATATCTGAAAAAAGATATTAAAAAGACGTTTCTTTATATTTGAAAAAAAAATATTTTCTCTTAAATCTAACTACAAGTGGTTTGTGGCTCATAATTGAAACATTCTAAATTGTAGTTATTTAATCGTCCGAAAACTGCGTCAATTGTTGTTTGATAAATTGTTGTTGCCAATCTTGGTGAAAGTAGTTGAATGTTGAAGTTTGATTCGAAGAAATTTTCAATTTCTGCCCCGGGCTCTTTGAAATCTTGATTGAAGTCCCAACAAATGATGACTTTTGGTTGATTGAGCTGTGCTGCAAAGTTGTCATTGATTATGGGTTTTATAAAAAGTAAGGGAAGTAAGTCATGTTGAATAACTGTTACAAAAATAAATAATGATTTCGCCCCTTTGTTTAGCTTATAATCTATATATAATATATAAGCCCCTTAGGAGCCATGAAGCCCGGCCCTGAGAGGTCCTATCGCGAAATGAACTTTTGATGTACACATGGCAGGCCAAGACCTACAAAATGATATATACATCATGGGGTCTAGGACTTATGGTTGCTGAGATATAGGGGGTTCTTTTATTAATATAGCTTATATAGTAAAAAACGGTACTTAATACGCCCCCTTTTACGGCCCTCAGAGGTCAGATCGCGAAATGGAAAAACTGTCATTTCTTGGCAGGCCAAGACCTACAAAATACATCATGGGTCTAGGACTTATGGTTGTTGAGATCTAGGGTGATGACAGACAGACAGACAGACAGACAAAACGGGGACAATAGAGCATTTTTTTTCGAAAATGCTCTAAAAAGTAAAGTTCACTTAGACCTAGCGGGGCCATCGGAGCAGATGAAGTGTAGAATTCATCTGTTTCTATAACCTCGGCACATGAAGGGATTGTGTGTTTCGCCTTTACTTCCCCAACTTAAGTCCGGTAGACATTTAAATCTGGGTGGACTTGTGGGACGACTTTGAAACAAATAGCACCTGGGGAAATTCCAATTACATTGAATCAGTGGGTCTTGATAAAACAGCTCAACAGTCCGTACTGGGCCAGTGCACCGTAGTTTTCCCCCACTCCTCTCGTTTTTTTTGTGACTCTGGTGTCACGGGTCGCTGCTCACACGCAATATTGTAGATGAACAACCAAGTAATGTGTAGCACTACAGCTGGTGAAGTAGGTCGTACACCATTTTTTAAATCTAAAAATAACCAAGGGAAATAATGTGCTACGAATTCAAAAAAAAAAATGACAGTTATCTTTCTTTACTGTCATCGCTTCTTTGGGCCCTTATTTTTTTTTTTAGTCGGTCATTATATTTTGGCTCATAACGAGCCCTGAACATGTGACTTGCTCTAAAAATAGAGTTCAGATGTCAGGGCAGTAGCTCTCAAAATTTGGCGACTCTCGACCCAATAATGATTCATCTTTCGCTACCCATCAATAGAGAGAGAGAGAGAAGAATAGAACACAATGTAAATAAATTGTACATATTCTTGAATAAGTATTTTTTTTTAAATTGTGGCAACCAACTTCCAAATCAGCCAATGACCTAATAGTGGGTCGCGACCTACAACTTTGAGAATCACTGAGCTAGAACAAGCTAGTATGGAATCGGCTTAGAAATATAACCTATCCCCCCTCGACCATCTTCGGGCGTTAAAATGATATTACATAATGTACCGAATTTGTAACCCCCTCCCCCCCCCATGGCCAGAGGCGTAGGGAAGGGTGGGCAAGGGGGGCATCACACCCCGGGCGCTACTCACAAAGGGGCGCCAAATGTTATATTTTACATATAATATTATATGGTTTTCGAATGGGGGGGCGCTAAAAAGGTATTGTGCCCCGGGCGCGAGTTAAGCTTGCTACGGCACTGCCCATCCCATTTTAACCGACAGACATTTAAACGCCTCCATCCAACATCCAACGCCTCCGCCAAACACTTTGGGCTATTCTGGCTGGCTTTTTTTAGAACCAAAATAACGCACACAATTTTTTTTTTCAAAAAGCAAAGTAAATTTTTTTGAATATTTTTCATTTTCACTTTTTCGCGGGTATTAATGAGTAACCGCGGGTTACGTTAAATACATTCTCGCAAAAGTGAACAAATAAAATCATCCTTGAAACTGTGCTTAATATCTAACCCCCCCCCCCCGAGCAAGCGCAAAAACACACACACACACACACAATATGATTGTGTCTAAGGAAAAATATAGTCAATATATTCCATTACACAGTACTACATATTAATTCTTGTAATCTTCATTTTAAAAATAAAAAAAAAATAATAATTGAAATATGTAGGCCTAATAACAGAATTTTTTTTTTAAACAAATTCTCGTTTGTGGACCGAGGAGGCAGTTTTCGTCCTAATTTTTTTTTTCTTCTATTTTTCTCTTCTCCAACGAGTGACACATCGCCTTATGTCTTATCAAAACCAGTTTTGAGCAGTTATTTATTTTTTTTTCACTTAATTTGAAAAGAAGAAAAGAATCCATGGTTTCTGTTATCAGACGGTTGATATTATTCACCCCAGTGTTCGGCTAAAACTAGGCTAGGGCTGGACGACCTTGAAAACTCGGGACAGTTGCTGACAGAAGTCTTGCAGAAGCCGCGAAGCGGTATTTTTATTTCCAGCAGTGGTTTAAATTGTTTTTTGTTTGTTTGGTTCCTTCCACAGAGTCTGTTATGTATGCATGCAGGGGCAGCAACTCTTGGCATATGGTCACGGCAGTTATGTCTCTTTTTTTTTTGTTTAAATTAAGTCGCGTGCGTGCAGCCATTAGCGTAGGAAGGGCAGTGCCGGTTGGGCGGCTGCACAGGGTGGCGAACTTAGGAAGGGGCGCCGAAACAGCGTTGCTCAAATGTTCTTACACTTTTTCAGATTGGGAGGAATACTCCGAAAAAAAAATCGTTACTCGCCAAGGGCGCCACAACATCTAGCTACGGCCCTGCATGCAGCAAACTACTATTACACCCCTCACCCCCCCCCCTCTTTAGGCAATTAAAAAAAACTAGCCTTGGCCGGCGTCTGTAGTTTTAGCTGCCTCTTGTAGATTCTACATTGCCTACCAGCTTTACTAACTTGGGTTCGATTTCTTGCACTGGCTTGAGATTTAACCTTTCTGCCAGGATATGGATATGGATTAAGCTATTTTTATTCTGTAGAAAATACGCCCCTTCTTGGCGCCCCAAAGGGGCTCTGTAAAGTGTCTTCCTCATAAGCCGTGACGTTATTAAGGACCAGTTTCATTATGACCAACTTTATAACGATAGCCGTTCATTTTTTTTTACAGCCAGTCAGCTGTTTTGCTGAATCCACTTCTAGTGTCACGTGATAATGTTGCTGTTCTTGTCCGCTGTCTACTTCCCAAAAAGAGAACTTGTTCACACTTTTCATTGACCTAGATTATGTACACAGATTTAGCCTGACTTATTTCTGTATTTGTTTTTTTTTTTTGAAGTTATAGTTTGCCTAGCAGGTCCGTATCTGAAACAATTTGCTACACTGGACAAGGTGCAGGCCCGTAGCGTTTGTCTGCCCCCCTCTGCTTGTTTGCTTTACTTAGTAACATTTATTTCCTGCCCCCCCCCTCTGCTATTGGCCTGGCCCCTGCTGTAGAATTTTCACGCTACGGGGCTGATAAGGTGACCCATGATTGAAAGATATTATTAATTTGTCGGAATGATCGATTAATACCAAAAAAAATGTAATTTTTATAGAAAAAATTTTTGAAATCAAAAATTTATAATAGGAATAATTTTTTCATTGTTTAAATATCTAAGTACCGCCATTTTACAAATAGTGTTAAATACTTTTTAAATTAAGTTGTGAAAAAAATTAAAAAGATTTTTAAAAATAGATTGGATTTAAAAAAAAAATATTCATCTAGTACATGTAGTTATATTTTTTGTTGGTAGATAATAAAATGTTCAATTGCGCACCCTAATCCCACGTATCTGCTCTCTATATGTGTTCGTTCCCAAGCCTAATTTTATCCCACTTTTTTTTTTGTTTCATAAAGAGCATGTCTCTTTTTTATTTATTTAAAAAATCAGACGTTTGATTTATATTTTTTAAAGAAAAGGGCCGTGCTTTATTTGAACATTTATGGTAAACTTGACTTATGCTGTTAAACAAGGCTTTGAACCTGAAGTCTGCACTTAAAAAGCTTCCATGTTTCAATATTTAAATACACCTAAAACTGACCAGGTTTTTTTTTCTCTCCACAAGGAGTTGACACATACCAGTTTGGCTGTTTATTTTATGTAAATTAATAAGACACATTTGGACCATTGGAAATGCTGTTCTCTCATTAAATAAAATAAAGGAATCTGATACTAAGGGGGTGGTGGGGTAGGGGGGGGGATTAACCGATAGGCGTGCGACGTGGTAGAGTGGAGAAAGATTTCACAGTATTTTACTGAAGTGCATGTCTTATATTGGTATATAATGAAAGTTGTTACAGTTGGGGGGGGGTGAGGTGTGAATCAGTGGTCATAGGGTAGCAGGGAATTCTTAACACTTTCACATTGTACATAGTAGTCGTGAAATTATGGATGTGCTTTGTTGCCTTGTTTATATTTGACTCTTTAGCTGCACCTGTCCCCGGGCCCAATTGCTACACCTGTCTCCGACCCCATTGCTACACCTATCACGGACCCCATTGTTACACCTGTCCCCGACCCCATTGCTACACCTATCACGGGCCCCATTGTTACACCTGTCCCCGACCCCAATGCTACACCTATCACGGGCCCCACTGCTACACCAGTCCCTAGCCCCACTGCTACACCTATCGCCGGCCCCTCCTATACACACACCCCCCTACCACGTCAATTCAAACGTCCATAAATATGAAATACGGCCTGGTTTGAAAGCGAAGTTCGTAAGTATTAATCCTTGTTATTGCCCTTGGTCTTATCTCTGTCCTCCCCCCCTCTCTCCCGTACTTTACTGGGATAAGCCGTTGTGACATTGTACTATTTTAGTGTCTTGTCGGGTGGTGGTGGTGGTGCTGGTTGGGATATTATGTTCTGGTTACATTGTCTGTTCAGTGGTAATTTGGTCTGAATTTTAAATGAATCACGTTGAAGAAGTAAACCGACTTTAGCAGCGGTTTCCCAACCTTTGTCGCGAAAGTTATGTCCCCGCGTGTACCCCTCACAGGTAAGTTTGAGAATAAATGTACTCATTTTCAAAATGGAATGCGCTTACCTTTCCTAAGGGTGGTCGTGCGGTAACGCGCTCAACTGTCGACATGAAAGTACCTGGTTCGATCCCCGGTGAGGACCAAGGACATTTTTCACGATATATCTCCCGTGGTACCTTCATGGCACCACCGGCTATGGTGGGGATGAAAGAAGGGCACTGTAAAAACCGTCCCATTAGTGGTTTATAGGATCTAAGAGATTTCATCTCATCCTTACGGGGACTTCACACACATACCTTTCCTAAACGGATGGTCGTGTGGTACGGATGTTAGTGTGGTAAAGCGCTCGACTTTCGACCTGAAAGTACCTGGTACCATCTCCGGTGAGGACCAAGGAAAATTTTTCAGGTCTTGGCTCAAGTTCCTCCATGGCCATTGCACTATCGGCAATGGTGGGGGATGAAAGATGTGGGGCACCATAAAAACCGTCCCATTAGTAGTTCATAGGATCTAAGAGATTTCATCTCATCCTTACAGGGACGTCACACACACATACCTTTCCTAATGCTATACTTGGGCACTGATATGTCGCTGCGTATCCCTGCGTTACCTTTCCCCGTAGCCCCTGGGGTTCGCGTACAACCGGTTGAGACAACTATAGCAAACAGTGACAACATTTTTTTTTTAAATTTCATCAAAATACAATGTGCCAATGTCGGAAGAATTAAATATTACCCGTTAGGGCAGTGTCGAACCTGGGTATTTGGGAGCCCGGGGGGGGGCTTGGCCTCTTAGGGGGCCCCTGCATTTTGACAGTCGATACCATGACATGAGATAATGTACTTACTATTTAATGTAAACAAAATTTTGGGGCCCCCCTCAAGCTGGGGCCCGGGGAGACATTCTAATTTGGAACCCTCTTCCCCCCACCCTAGGGACGCCTCTTCGTTAGGGAGGAAACAAAAACACAGGCTTCGCTTGTGATCTTTGACAGCAGATGTGTTTTCATAGCGGGGAAAGGAAAAGTGTTTTTTTTTTTTAAATAGACCCCGGCTAAATAAATAGTAAAACTTTTACGGTCGAAAATTTTAAAATGATTTTACAAAGGCTTGCACAGTGGACGATATCGCGCTATTCTGGGAGTAAACACTAAATGTTTGTGTCTCTTTAAAAAAAAAATTAAATTTGCAAAAACAAAAAACAAAAAAACGGAACATATTTTACCCATCGACCCCCGCCACGCCTAGTTAACCCCTGTCTTATAGTTCCTGGTTTAGGTTTTTTTTTTAATTGGAATAAACATAAATAAGTTAAAAGTAAGGAAAAATTTAGGAGCTAAATATAAGCAGAAGTGTTTGTGTGCTCTGTGAGCGGAGCTCGGCTTTCCTTGTGACGTCATTATGGTTTTTTTTTTAACTTGCCCTAGAAAAAATAGGGCACATGAAAACTTGCCCTAGAAAAAATAAGGCACATGAAAACTTGCCCTAGAAAAAATAGGGCACATGAAAACTTGCCCTAGAAAAAATAGGGCACATGAAAACTTGCCCTAGAAAAAATAGGGCACATGAAAACTTGCCCTAGAAAAAATAGGGCACATGAAAACTTGCCCTAGAAAAAACTCGCAGACTTAATAAAAATGTGTTACCAGAAATCGAACCCTGGGCCCCTGGGAAAAAAAGGCTTGACTATGATCGTATGATCCAGTCAGAAACGTTATCTCATGATTCAACCTATCGAAACTGTATCCA
Source organism: Bulinus truncatus (assembly GCA_021962125.1). Classification (NCBI taxonomy): domain Eukaryota; kingdom Metazoa; phylum Mollusca; class Gastropoda; family Planorbidae; genus Bulinus; species Bulinus truncatus. Next base: position 2,127,643 of record JAGDYQ010000095.1, read on the forward strand.
CTAAACCTATCGACCATTTATCCACTCAACCTATCGATCATGTATCCACTAAAATTATATAGCATGTATCCACTCAACCTATCGATCGTGTATCCGCTAAAATTATCTTGCATGTATCCACTCAGCCTATCGATCGTGTATCCGCTAAAATTATCTTGCATGTATCCACTCAACCTATCGATCATGTATCCACTAAAATTATCGATCATGTATCCACTCAACCTATCGATCATGTATCCACTAAAATTATCGATCATGTATCCACTCAACCTATCGATCATGTATCCACTAAAATTATCGATCATGTATCCACTCAACCTATCAATCATGTATCCACTAAAATTATCGATCATGTATCCATACCATACAGCGGCCCCCTTTTCTAGAAGCACTGGCCATAGAGGCCCTTCGGTGGCTCACAGTCTGGGTAACCTTTAACGAAGGGATAGCTTGAATTCGAACCAGTAACCCGCACCGTGTTGGCTTGCCTCACAATCTACCCACCAATGTACCCGCACCCCCCCTCCCTCCCTTCCCCCAGTCCTTTCCCATAAATACACGTACATAAGTTTTGCTAAGTTGTAACATGTCACCCGGTGGATATAAAAGTTGGACTAAATGTAACGCCATGAAGGCGCGAGTAGATTTATATCTTCGTAGATTGTATTTGCGTCCTTTCATTTGTGTGTTTGTGTGTGTGTATGTGTGTGTGTGTGTGTGTTTTGATAAATCAAGTCTCACTGTACTGCTGGTACTTTCTGAGAGGAGGGCGGGGCACCGTCTAACTAACCGATATTTTTTTTTTGAAGATAAAACTTGACCATGGTATGAAGTTATCAGTGGGTACTACAGGCATAGGTGTGTCTTATCAACTACGAAATTGGGTGGGGGGGGATGGGTGAAAATGTTACCATATAACTTAGTTAGCAATTATAAATAAACGACCTGAAAGCCGTCGAACTCAAGCCATGTATCAAATTAAAGACAATGCCGATAAAGGTAATGTACACACACAAAAAAAAATTAAAGGCAATGCCGATAAAGGGAAGGTACAAAGTTAAAAAAATGGGAATTGCCTGTACAAGGGACTAAACCAAAGTAATTTTGGGGAACCAGGCTGTGGAACATTTAGGGGCCCTAGTTAAAGGTACCCTTAGCAACATTTATATTTGGAATGGAGGGGGTCCTACACTAAGTGAAATTTGGGGTTCCTTATGCAAATGTTTATTTTGTGCGGTGGTCCTGACAAGAAGTTACTTTTGGAGGTCCGAGGCGAAGAAACATTTTCGGGCCTTTAGACGTGTGTAAGTATGGGGGCCCTTTGACGTGTAAATATGGGCCCCCTAAACGTGTAAATACGGGGCCCCCAAACTTGTACATATGGGGGCCCTTGGACGTGTAAATATCGGCCCCCTAAACGTGTACATATGGGGCCCCTAGACTTGTAAATATGGGGGCCGTCGGGAAATTGGCTTTCGAGGAGGTGGGGGGTTAAATCAAAAATGATATGTCTCCGCTTGCAAATCCTGGGCCCAAAAAAAAAAAAACAACAATCTTTAACATTAGAGACCCGTTCCCCACCCACCCTCCCCCTTTTTCCCCTTACTGTTAAGTGACATCAAGCTAGGCTTGTAAAAATAAACGACCCAGCAGGGCTAGTAGCATTTTGAGGACCTCATCATCCGCCCAGTTCCTCCACCCACACAATGACCGCTCTAAGATTGTGTTTGTAAGGCCCCCACCCACCACCTGTTGTTAGTATGAATATTAATGACCAATTGATTTATAAATATCTTTATATTTATATTTATTTTTATACCACCTGTCACGTCTGTTATGGCGACGCCACTGCATCCTACATACAATTGTGTCGTGCTTTGCGATTAAAAAAAAAAAAAGAAAGAAGAATATATTGATTTGAACACATGTAGCACACGCACCCCCCACCCCACCCCATCCCGTCATCTTTATCACACCGTATCATGTTGTCGTTGTGTTTTATATATATATATATATTTCTTAGTCGTCGGACAAAATACTTTCAGTTAATGAGATTGTTGTCAAATGGTTATCAGTTGATGTCTTTTGTATAGCTCACTTGGATCACTTTGCTTCACTGCCTTTCTCCCCGCTGTTTTGATAAACATAGGCCAAATCACTTGTGATCACTGAATACAGATGCACATGTCGTAACTTCCTTATTATTCGTGCAGAAACTTGGAACAGTTGTGCTTGTCTCTTAAAAATCTCTTCAAATTAGTCGATAAATTACTATGAACGGAAAAGAGGGGGGAAAAAAAACACAAAGATATGATATTAGAGATAATTGTGATATATAGGTTAGTGACATTGGAAGATTCAATGGACAGCTTTTTTGTGCCGAAAGCAGACTGGCGAGGCAGAATAGAACATCAATTAGAAGCCGACCTTCTGGTCTTGTCATCTGAGTAAATTAATAAGGCGGGATAAGCAGCAACCATCTGTCCGGGAAACAAGTTATCTCCTCGTTTTTTTTTTGGTTGTGCGTGTGTGTTTTGGTGTCGCCAGCACTATTGAGTGCAACTACCGTGTGTTCATTTGGTGACTTAATTGATTTGTTGTGTTTTAATTTCTGGCCTCGATTGGACATAGAAGTAATTACGACTTTTTAAAAAAAAATATTAAGTTAATTTAATGTGCATATATTTTGTCCTGAGTTGCGTTAAGTTTAATTTGTGTTTAGTTTGTGTTTAGTTGTGTTTATTCAGAAAAAAAGGGTTTCTGATTAGTGTTTTGTTTGAAGCTTGTATATCTTTTTTTTTTAATAGGCAAGTTTTTTTTTTAATAGGCAAGTTTGTTTGTTTTTATTGTGTTTATAACCAGTGCCTTTTTTTTGGATTCATGAATTGCGTAAGTGTCATAAAGAAAAATTGGTGATTGAATAGTTAGATTCTTGTTCTTTCCACTTTTTACAACTTATAGGGGATAAAAATAACGAACCCACTTTAAAAATTGTGCACGACTTGTACAGGTTATTTCCCATTTACTACTATGTTTCTTTTTCTTATGTGTACACTCCCTTTATGTGCATAGTCGTTAGTTTGATACATGGCTTGAGTACGACGGCTTTCAGTGCGTTATGGTCTTGAAAGGTTTGAAATGTTATTTTGATATGATCGGATAAATTTGTTTTTATGGTCTCTCTCAGAGGTTTTTTATTCGGATTGGACTTGAATATTTAACTCAGATTCTCTCTCTCTCTCTCTCTCTCTCTCTCTCTCTCTCTCTATATATATATATATATATATATATCTATCTATCTATCTATCTATCTATCTATCTATCTATCTATCTATCTATCTATCTCCCCCCCCCCCATTTGCTTGCTCATCTTGGTTTACAGTGTTTGCCCCTGTTAATGCAAATTAGAGAAAGGTCACTTATCCAAATCTCCTTACTGCTTCTCCCATCTTCTGGTTTTCCAGTTTCATTGCCAGTTATGTTCATGCTCAAATATGTGAACCATCAAAATCGTTCCATTGCAGTTAAAATTTCTTTACGGTCTCTATTCGGTGATAGTATAATTTATTGTATTTTTTTTTATTGCATTGACATATATTTTTGTTTTCCTCCGACTGTAAATCGTCTGTCATAAAACAAAAGTAACTGCACAGTTTCATTTGTTATCAGAATAAACACCAGTTATAGGTCAAGGAAAGATCAAAGAGCTTATATCAGTGAGTGTGTGTGCGGTGTGTGTGCGTGTATCGAGGAGGAGAGGTGATGGGGGTGATCATTATGTATCCGGTAATAAACAATTGGGCGGTATCGATTTCACGGGACAACTCCATTAAAAATAACCGAATACCTTTAAAAAAAAGTTTTGCCTTGTTCTGTTTAGGCTCTAATGAAACGAAGTATTCCGATAGGATGAGAGGATGTGTGTGTTGGCAACACATGTTACACGCATATGATTGTAAATGGCAGATCATTTGCTGGGTGGGGGGGGGGGGTGTAGTGGCTCTCAGAGTTTGGGTCGAGATAAAATAAAATGTAAATATGTAATTGAGAGATCGATACTATTTAAGTGTATAATGACAATATATCTCTGTATGTTACAAAACTATATGTTTTCAAATCTGCAAAGTACACTATATATATATATATATATATATATATATATATATATACATACATACATACATATATATATACACAGATATGTGCGCTTTATTCTCTTTCTATTATCGTAGTTTTTCTTTACAGGCGAGTCCCGAAAACAGAACAGTTTTTATGGTGGGTCGCCGAAACCAAAAAACTGTTGCCCAAGTGGGTCGCCGAAACCAAAAAAAACTGTTGCCCAAGTGGGTCGCCGAAACCAAAAAAACTGTTGCCCAAGTGGGTCGCCGAAACCAAAAAAACTGTTGCCCAAGTGGGTCGCCGAAACCAAAAAAAACTTCCCCAAGTGGGTCGCCGAAACTAAAAAAACTGTTGCCCAAGTGGGTCGCCGAAACCAAAAAAACTGTTGCCCAAGTGGGTCGCCGAAACCAAAAAAACTTCCCCAAGTGGGTCGCCGAAACCAAAAAAACTGTTGCCCAAGTGGGTCGCCGAAACCAAAAATACTTGCCCAAGTGGGTCGCCGAAACCAAAAAAACTGTTGCCCAAGTGGGTCACCGAAACCAAAAAAACTGTTGCCCAAGTGTGTCGCCGAAACCAAAAAAAACTGTTGCCCAAGTGGGTCGCCGCAACCAAAAAAACTGTTGCCCAAGTGGGTCGCCGAAACCAAAAAAACTGTTGCCCAAGTGGGTCGCCGAAACCAAAAAAAAACTGTTGCCCAAGTGGGTCACCGAAACCAAAAAACTTCCCCAAGTGGGTCGCCGCAACCAAAAAAAATGTTGCCCAAGTGGATCGCCGAAACTAAAAAAACTGTTGCCCAAGTGGGTCGCCGAAACCAAAAAAACTGTTGCCCAAGTGGGTCACCGAAACCAAAAAACTTCCCCAAGTGGGTCGCCGAAACCAAAAAAAAACTGTTGCCCAAGTGGGTCGCCGAAACCAAAAAAACTTGCCCAAGTGGGTCGCCGAAACCAAAAAAACTGTTGCCCAAGTGGGTCGCCGAAACCAAAAAAACTGTTGCCCAAGTGGGTCGCCGAGACCAAAAAAAACTGTTGCCCAAGTGGGTCGCCGAAACCAAAAAAACTGTTGCCCAAGTGGGTCGCCGAAACCAAAAAAACTGTTTCCCAAGTGGGTCGCCGAAACCAAAAAAAACTGTTGCCCAAGTGGGTCGCCGAAACCAAAAAAAAAACTGTTTCCCAAGTGGGTCGCCGAAACCAAAAAAACTTGCCCAAGTGGGTCGCCGAAACCAAAAAAACTGTTGCCCAAGTGGGTCGCGAAGTAAACAAAATAGTTTGAGAACACCTCTGTCCTGGTGATTATGTTTGATGGACTGTCATATGTAGAGCAGCGGTTCCCGACCTTTTAAACGCATGGACCCTGTAGTTTCTTTGGGCCAACCCTGTTAGTGTTTTCTGTGGCAGGGTGGGGCAAGGGCCCGGGGGCGGGCGGAGGGGAGGGGTTGTGGATTAAAATTGACATATTTATTCATTTTTAACATTTGTGCTCTCAAAAAAAATCTCCTATTTATGTATGGTTCATTTTTGTTTTTCGGTTTGGAGGTGTTGATGGTGGTCCACATCAGATTAGGACAGAAACAAAAAAGCATCTCTGAGAAAAGAAAATATCTCCATTTGGTAGCTCTCTTGTATAAATGGAAAATCTCCAACGCCCCTTTTCGAAATGTATTTTAGAGAACTTTAATGTTTGCAGTTAGGTTGTAAGACACTTTATCACACTTGCTGTATCATCGTTGAACGATCGTGGTTAAAAATGAATGTATGCCAAGTCAGCAAAGGAATCCCGCATCATTGTCCGAATGGGCCTCCAAATTTTTTTTTTTTAAATATAAAACCATCAAGTCTTTGCCTAAGTCCGTTAGCTGTTTTATTTTTAATCAGACGTGCTAATGCTAATGTTTTTGGCCTAGGAAAAAAAAACAATAACTAATTAATACCGTACCAAACAAAAATCTGGTCACGTACAATACGGCATGTTTGGTGGATTTATAAAAAAAAAAAGAACTGAATATATAAAAATGACACAACTCTATCTTCTTGGGCAGTGGATCTCAAAGTGACACTATTCGATACCCTCTTAGCCAACGGTTTTGTTTTTCTGAGGTCATTTGGCGCTGTTAGGGCTCGAACCAATAACCTTCGCCCCACTGGATCACAATAAAAGCCCCCCCCCTCCCCCCAACCGATTGACCATGCCAACTTTTAAGTCGGATGTTTTTGTATTGTTTTGATGGTGTGTCAGGGCATGGCATACGCTCACAACATTACGCCACGGTTACTTTATATTCATCTGGTTTGGAGATAATGTCGATTTAGTAGCAAAAACTGCTTAAATGAATCGTTATATTATTTATGAAGTCAATTTAACAGGCGTCTCATTAAACTATCGCTTAGAAAGTAGTGTTAAATCAATGTGTATGTATAGATAAGTGAATAATTACCGCGGACAGGCAGAGTTAAAGCATAATGAACTGGCTCAAAGATGTAGGCCAAGGTTTAGTGATAACATTCTTTCTGTCGTAAATTACAGCTCCTAGTTGATCTTCTCTCTCTCTCTCTCTCTCTCTCTCTCTCTCTCTCTCTCTCACTCTCTCTCTCTCTTTCTCTCTCGTACCATTTCTGCAATCATCGCAGTATTTCTTCACTTTTTTAACTATGAAATCTTACTGCGTACATTTGAACTTGTTAGGCTAGAAGCGCTAGATAATCATAGGCCTATATATAATCATTCTTCCTTTTTTTTTCTTTCGGTTATTATTGAGGTTTTATTTCTATGATTGCGGTCTTTGTTCCTGAGTACGGTTGTGTTGACATAGAGACAGCCGTCATTCATGGATAGGCGGACAGGGCTTCAGTCTTCGAGCCCCCGACTTCCAAAGAGCCCACTTGCAGTACACAGTTCTATTTAATTAGATGCTATCAGGGGGACTCGTCAGGTACCTAAGGCCGTCGTCCTCCCCTCCCCCCCCCATATATCGATTACTGAAAACGGTTTTCTGTGACTATTAGTGGCATGGATGCAATGCTGAACCTAGGGATTTGGGGGCCCGGAGGCTTGGCCTCTTTTTTGGGGCCCCTGCATTTTGACATTCCACACCACGACATAAAATAATGTACTTAGTATTTAATATAAAAAACTTTTGAGGCCCCTTCAAGCTGGGACCCGGGGGGACTTTTGAATTTGGACCCCCTCCACCCACCCTAGGTACGCCTCTGCATGGATGGCCGAGTGGTGTAGATGTTTGAATGTCGACCTGAGAGTCCTGCGTTCGATCATCTGCGAGAACCATGGAAACTTTTCCATTTAAAGTTTGGAGTAAAGTCCAAAAGTCCACCCAGTTGTAAATGGGTACCCTAA
>JAGDYQ010000095.1:2135609-2182736 GCA_021962125.1 Bulinus truncatus
ATAATGTACTCTGTGTGTCTCTACTCTGTATAATGTACTCTGTGTGTTTCTACTCTATAGTTTTCGTTAGCAATTTTGCGTAGGAAAAAAAAAACTGCCACTTAAGTCGTCTACAGCAGTGCTTCTCAAACTTTTTGAAGTCACGGCCCCCTTTGGAACGCCAATCAATATGTCACGGCCCCCTATTTTATTTTTTTGGTTTAGATTGCTTAAATTTATAATTTTAAACTTCTATATGCAAACTTTTACTAGTCAATAAATGCTTTTTCTAATGTTAACAATGAAAGAGTGAAAGGATGCAACATATAAAATAAGATAAACTAGATTTTATTTTAAACATATATTAATACTATTTACATACAATACATTAGGTTAAATATATTTTATGTGCCACATTTTTCGAAATTCCACGCCACCCCCCCACTCCGGACAGTCCACGGCCCCCTATGGGGGCCGCGACCCACCACTTTGAGAAGCACTGGTCTACAGCAGCGAGACAGTGAGCGACTTAAGTCGTCAATAGCATCGAAAGGATTTAGAACAATAAGCCATCTAATGAAATGAATTAAGTGTGCACCCCCCCCTTCCCATTTAACCCTGATAACGCTGCCGATTTAAGAAATAGAGAGCTGGACATACAATGTATCAAGCATGTGTACTGCCTTGACCTACCAGCACGCGCTAATCGCAGCGATCTCGATCTCATATGTAGAATAATTAATGCAAAGGAAATAGCCCCTTTATTAGAGAGGTTCATCATAATCAAACACGGTTATATCCCTTAGTTCAATGAGAATTTTTTTTTTGAATCATATTTGTTAAAAATAAACAAAAATAATAAATTAATTGAAAACTTAATTATTGAATCATGCATTGTCAAGGAGCAAGAGCATGTATGTATTATATTCAATCAATTCTATCACTAGAAAGTGCCTCACCATTACAAATTATTACCCAAATAGTTAAAGGAAATAAAGTTACCAATCGCCGGTTTTCTTCTTAAAAATGTATATTCTGTCCTAATTTACTGAACAATATATATCGATAAAAACGATAGTATTACTGACTTTATTTCAGAAAGCTATATATTACATTCATTAAATATTCACTTGTTAACAACATCCCCAATGTCAAGATGGCACGTGACTACGTGCATCTTTTTTTTTATTGAGCGCGTTAGCAGAGCAGTTATGAATTGTATTGATTTACCTGATCTGATGGCACCCTGTGCTACTGCTCTGAATGGTGGCACCCTGTGCTCCTGCTCTGATTGATGGCACCCTTTGGTAATGCTCTGAATGGTGACACCCTATGCTACTGCTCTGAATGGTGGCACCCTGTACTACTGTTCTGATTGGTGGAACCCTGTGCTAATGCTCTAAATGGTGGAACCCTGTGCTACTGCTCTGAATGGTGGCACCCTGTGCTACTGCTCTGATTGGTGGCACCCTGTGCTAATGCTGTGAATGGTGGCACCCTGTGCTACTGCTCTTAATGGTGGCACCCTGTGCTAATGCTTTGAGTTCTGGCACCCTGTGCTACTGCTGTGAATGGTGGCACCCTGTGCTACTGTTCTGAATGGTGGCACCCTGTGCTACTGCTCTGAATGGTGGCACCCTGTGCTACTGCTCTGATTGGTGGCACCCTGTGCTACTGTTCTGAATGGTGGCACCATGTGCTACTGCTCTGAATGGTGGCACCCTGTGCTACTGCTCTGAATGGTGGCACCCTGCGCTACTGCTTTGAGTTCTGCCACCCTGTGCTACTGCTCTGAATGGTGGCACCCTGTACTACTGCTCTGATTGGTGGCACCCTGTGCTAATGCTTTGAGTTCTGGCACCCTGTGCTACTGCTGTGAATGGTGGCACCCTGTGCTACGTTTATGAATGGTGGCACCCTGTGCTACTGCTCTGAATGGTGGCAACCTGTGCTACTGCTCTGAATGGTGGCACCCTGTGCTACTGCTTTGAGGTCTGGCACCGTGTGCTACTGCTCTGAATGATGGCACTATGTGCTACTGCTCTGAATGGTGGCACCCTGTGCTAATGCTCTGAATGGTGGCACCCTGTGCTACTGCTCTGAATGGTGGCACCCTGTGCTACTGCTCTGATTGGTGGCACCCTGTGCTACTGCTCTGAATGGTGGCACCCTGCGCTACTGCTTTGAGTTCTGCCACCCTGTGCTAATGCTCTGAATGGTGGCACCCTGTGCTACTGCTCTGAATGGTAGCACCCTGTGCTACTGCTCTGAATGGTGGCACCCTGCGCTACTGCTTTGAGTTCTGCCACCCTGTGCTACTGCTCTGAATGGTGGCACCCTGTGCTACTGCTCTGGATGGTGGCACCATGTGCTACTGCTTTGAATGGTGGCGCCCTGTGCTACTGCTCTGAATGGTGGCACCCTGTGCTACTGCTCTGAATGGTGGCACCCTGTGCTAATGCTTTGAGTTCTGGCACCCTGTGCTACTGCTGTGAATGGTGGCACCCTGTGCTACTGTTCTAAATGGTGGCACCATGTGCTACTGCTCTGAATGGTGGCACCCTGTGCTACTGCTCTGAATGGTGGCACCCTGCGCTACTGCTTTGAGTTCTGCCACCCTGTGCTACTGCTCTGAATGGTGGCACCATGTGCTACTGCTCTGAATGGTGGCACCCTGTGCTAATGCTTTGAGTTCTGGCACCCTGTGCTACTGCAGTGAATGGTGGCACCCTGTGCTACTGTTATGAATGGTGGCAACATGTTCTACTGCTCTGAATGGTGGCACCCTGTGCTAATGCTTTGAGTTCTGGCACCCTGTGCTACTGCAGTGAATGGTGGCACCCTGTGCTACTGTTATGAATGGTGGCACCATGTGCTACTGCTCTGAATGGTGGCACCCTGTGCTACTGCTCTGAATGGTGGCACCCTGCGCTACTGCTTTGAGTTCTGCCACCCTGTGTTACTGCTGTGAATGGTGGCAACCTGTGCTACTGCTTTGAATGGTGGCACCCTGCGCTACTGCTTTGAGTTCTGCCACTCTGTGCTAATGCTCTGAATGGTGGCACCCTGTGCTACTGCTGTGAATGGTGGCACCCTTTGCTACTGCTCTGAATGGTGGCACCCTGTGCTACTGCTCTGAATGGTGGCACCCTGTGCTACTGCTTTGAGTTCTGCCACTCTGTGCTACTGCTGTGAATGGTGGCACCCTTTGCTACTGCTCTGAATGGTGGCACCCTGTGCTACTGCTGTGAATGGTGGCACCCTGTGCTACTGCTCTGATTGGTGGCACCATGTGCTACTACTTTGAATGGTGGCGCCCTGTGCTACTGCTCTGAATGTTGGCACCCTGTGCTACTGCTCTGAATGGTGGCACCCTGTGCTACTGCTTTGAGGTCTGGCACCCTGTGCTACTGCTCTGAATGATGGCACCCTGTGCTACTGCTCTGAATGGTGGCGCCCTGTGCTACTGCTCTGATTGGTGGCACCCTGTTCTAATGCTCTGAATGGTGGCACCCTGTGCTACTGCTCTGAATGGTGGCACCCTGTGCTAATGCTTCGAGTTCTGGCACCCTGTGCTACTGCTGTGAATGGTGGCACCCTGTGCTACTGTTCTGAATGGTGGCACCATGTGCTACTGCTCTGAATGGTGGCACCCTGAGCTACTGCTCTGAATGGTGGCACCCTGCGCTACTGCTTTGAGTTCTGCCACCCTGTGCTAATGCTCTGAATGGTGGCACCCTGTGCTACTGCTCTGAATGATGGCACCCTGTGCTACTGCTCTGAATGTTGGCACTTTGTGCTACAGCTCATGTTTTTAACAAAGATTGGTTATAAAACCCGACTAGACCGAGTTCTTTCTATTATGAGATTTAGAATTATTTATTTTGGTGTCACCGTGACACTTCTTTGTCGTGGTTATATGCAGGCCCACTGACAGAAATGTCGGGCCCCTGGGCAGGGCTGTCACGGACCCCCTCACCCGTGCTGATAATAATATTTTCAAAAGTTGATTTTCCATAATAAGGATACTTTAACCTGTGTCAGGAACCTGTGTCAGGAACCTGTGTCGGGAACCTGTATCGGGAACCTGTGTCGGGAACCTGTGTCGGGAACCTGTGTCAGGAACCTGTGTCGGGAACCTGTGTCGGGCTTGTTTTTTTTGGCAGATTTGATAAGGCTCAAGCCTAAAATATGTCTCGATTACACATGAGCACACGCTAACGGTCCTTGCTTGACCCGCGGGCTGTTGTTAGCCCTTGTCTTCACTAGGAAGAATGACCAGATCCCCGTCGGATCACCTAAAGTCTGGCCTTGATTTGTGCAATGTTTCCGGATAATTTTTTGTTTTAAGTAACGCTAAGCCGGACATAAAGTTTCCCATCATTTTTCACACCCCTTTACATGTTCTTATTATAAATCATATTTTATAAAGCATAAATATTTTCCTTTCGTTCAGAAATAGTTGAAACTTCAAACAACCCTTTTTAATGAGTAGCTATTTATAAGTAGACAAGGCAAAAGTCGGGATGATGACTATGTTTAACTTTGAGGGCTATGATGAATAGGTCAATGTAGTTATATGGGTCTACATTTTTTATTTTATGTGAGTTAAAAAAACCCAACATTTATCAAATAGAGAGACACAAACAAGAGGTCATTCATATTTCAACAAGAAACAATTTTCTTATTTTTTATCTTTAACAGACAGACTAGAGACGAACAATGTTTATGTAGATATTTGATTATTTTTAACTTTTTTTTTTCTTGTTATTGTTTCCCTTTGTTTACTAGTAGCCTGCTAAAATGATTCCCCGAATCAAATTGCAGATACAAAACTGCACATAACAAATTGACGCACATTAGAAAAATGCACAAATATGGCGGCTTTCTGAATGAGGCCAATAAAAATTTGACGATGAGTGTATTACGCGTTTTGAAAAAAAAAAGTTACGTTCCATTAGCCCTAAATGGGGGGGGGCATAGGGGGCAGATGAAGTGTAAAGTTAATCTGTTTATTTTTAACCACTGCACGCTAAGTGATTGTGTGGTTAGCAAAACGCCCAGCCGCCTTTACATTTCCCCAATTAAAGTCATGTTCCCATTTAAAGCTGGGTGGACTTGTGCGACTTCACCGAAAATTTCACCTGGTTCCCATGGTTTTCTCTGCGGATCGAACCCAGAACTCTAAGGTCGACAGGTGTGTGTCTACACCACTCGGCCATTCGTTCACACAATCACGTGGTGTGGTCAACATGACAGACTGTTAGGGACTGAAGATTACTAAGTGCGTCTGCATCGGCTCAGTTTTTGCTGAGGGACCTACACGGTTAACTTTGTGCAGGGCCACACAGATAGTTAGACCAGCTCTGATTGTAAGTACTGACATATATACCAATGTGACATTTGTAAGTACTGACATATATGCATATGTGGCATTTGTAAGTACTGACATATATACATATGTGACATTTGTAAGTACTGACCTATATACATATGTGACATTTGTAAGTACTGACATATATACATATGTGAAATGGCATTTGGTGCATTCTTTAAAGTGTTATGTGTTTGGTTTTGAGTCATCGATACTAACCAACACGTCATTTAAATTAATATATGTTTTAATTAGAATTGATGCCTCTGGTCAGAATATGAAAAGCTGTCCCTCCTTGATATATGTGAAAAAATATATTGAATTGTTTCAAATTTGCATATTGATGTTGGAAACAAAAAATATGCTCAAGACAATAACAATACAAACATCACAATGAATGTAAGGAACGTTAACTTAAATTACACAAACCATATTTGATAACACACAGGGACAGAATCCTTCTTTCGCATTTTTTCCTTCTCCTCTCCATATCTATTTAATAACGTAATTTTGGAAAAGTTTAACACATATTAAATAGTTTATTAAAAGAAACAAAAAAGCCAGTTCGTTTATTGTTTAATAATAATTATGATTCATTAAGCTTACACATTTTAGATTCAGATAGGATTGAGTCACTGAGCTAACACAGAAGTAAGGGTGACTGGCAGTGTTTTATCCACACCCCCGCACCTCCAGGGGTGAGAAGGGAAAATCCGGGGGTGAAATTTCTAATTCCGGGGGTGAAAACTACCCACCTGATCTTTTGTCGGTTACCAGTTCAAACATATATCTCCCTTGGTGCCTATATGACCGTTGCACTATCGGCTAAGGTGGAAATGAAGGGCACTAAGATATATATATATATAATATATATATATATATATATATATATATATATATATATATATATCCTTCTTTCAGGGACTAATAAGAAACACAGCCATAAAAATATAATTTGGAATGAAAAATACAACAATAAAAAAGAAAAAAAAACACACACACACAAATGTAGGATTTCTCACAAAATGTCCATAGTTATCAATATAACATTTTATTTCAATTTAAAACTCGTAGAAATTTCCCGCAAAGACAATCTACTGCAGCAGTGGTTCTAAAATTGAGGACCTGCCACTCAGAATAAACTCACTGATAATATCATTTGATCAGCAGTGGTTTTAAAATTGAGGACCTGCCACTCAGAATAAACTCACTGATAATATCATTTGATCAGCAGTGGTTCTAAAAAAACCGGGGTGAGGTCACTCAGTGAAAGTTTAGACCACAAGCAAATGTTAGGTCTAGTGATTTATCTGACAGGGGCCGTCACTCCATAGGCATATAATCAGGCCGCTAATGCTTATCAATAATGATTGTTTCATGCTAAAATGGCAGTGGGCCTTAGATATCCTGCATTGGCCTAGAGCTGGAGTCGCGGGTTGCTATGTACAGTTGCTGTGAACATTAAACTGGTCTATAAAGCCAAACACATGATATTTCACACATTTTAAAATTTAAGCAGATATTGCAGAAAGGAATTTATTTTTCACGGTGATGCAAAATAAATTTACATAAATGAGTTCATGTTTACCTTGTTACTCCGACGCAAGCTAGAAGCTTAAAAACCAAGCTTCACGCAAAAAGTAAAAAAAAAATAATTAAAATTTGTGATTTTCATGGTTTATAGTAGTTTATGAGCTGAATGAAAAACTGAAAGTTTCATTTAAAAACCAAGATAACCAGTTTAAAAAAATGTTTTAAATGTATGGAAAGAAAACAACTTCTGCTGATAGAAACAGCAGCAGTCAATGAAAACATACGTCACTTCCTCTTTTTTTATAAACTCCATTTTCAGGCAAGCGATTGATTAAACTTATGTAGATATCTATGGTAACGATCAACATTTCAAAGTTTGAGAATCACGTTATAATAGTAACATTTGCAAATAAATAAACATATTATAAATTAAAAACAAAATAAACGGTAAAAATTAATCAACTTGTTTACAGTTCTGCCAATATAGAAATGAATCATATTTTGGCTGCAAGTTGAATTGATGATTGATACTCCAGAAATAAAAATCTTAGGACATAATAGGTTAATTTTTTATTCTTTAGTAAATATTTTTAGCCCAAAGTATATTTCTACCAGTTATTAACTGATATTGGAAAGGCAAATTAAAATTTAAAAAAAAATGTTAAAAACCATGTTCAATTCAATAAGGTAAAAAAATATTAATGGTTTTGAAGAAATCAAATCTTTCCATGTCGTAACATATTCTCAGCATAGAAGAATGTCTGTCCAACGGTTATGATATTTGAATTTGTTGATGTGCGTTCACATCATGCAGTTCGTCAGAGTTGAAATTCACAATGAGCTCAGCCTTACCGACTTTGTTCGCCTTGACTGGCAGTACGGCCATGAAAGCGGCCCCTGGAGCGACGTCCCTGAAGATAAAAACAAAGGCCAGTCTAATTATTATAAATATTAAACATCCTAGATGAGAAAAAGAATGGGTTCATATGCTGTATTTTTTTGAACTAGAGGCCCGTTTACGGGGTGGTGGGGGGGCAGGTAAGAAGCTTTGGTGACACCTTGGCGCACCTTTTAAAGTACCACCACTAACTCTTTTTTGAAAGCCTTAAAAAGAGAAAAATATCGAAACCGAATTAAACATCTTAAAATACCTTAGAATACGAATATTCTTTGGAATTCAAATATTCGACGTGTCATTTCTGTATTTTTAAAATTCTTTCAGTCACCAGATCTAAGTCCCCGAGTGCTTGGATTATTTTATTATTATTATTATTATTACCTAATGGTAGCAAAACTTATCATTATATTTAAGGCCTTGCATTTCGCACGCAACATAAATCTGCAACAGGATCTCACCCTAGACCCAGAGGCGTAGTGAGCTTAACTCGCGCCCGGGGCACAATACCTTTTAAGCGCCCCTCCCATTGGAAAACCTTATAATATTACACGTAAAATATACCTTTTGGCGCCCCTTTGTGAGTAGCTCCCGGGGAATGATGTCCCCCTTTGCCCACCCTCGCTACGCCACTGCATAGACCCTAATAATTACCTCACCCTAGTCCCGCAAATTACACTCTTCTAGATAGAACGGCAGCCGTTCATAGGCATAGATAGACAGACACCTTTCTACATAGATAGACAGACACTTTTCTAAATAGATAGACAGACACTTTTCTACATAGATAGACATTTTTCTACATAGATAGACACTTTTCTACATAATTAGACACCTTTCTACATAGATAGACAGACAATTTTCTACATAGATAGACAGACACTTTTCTACATAGTTAGACACCTTTCTACATAGACAGACAATTTTCTACATAGATAGACAGACAATTTTCTACATAGATAGACAGACAATTTTCTACATAGATAGACAGACAATTTTCTACATAGATAGACAGACACTTTTCTTCATAGTTAGACACCTTTCTACATAGACAGACAATTTTCTACATAGATAGACAGACAATTTTCTACATAGATAGACAGACATTTTTCTACATAGATAGACAGACACTTTTCTACATAGAATGGCAGACAGTTGGTTTTCGAATGAAGGGGGGGGGGCTAAAAAGGTATTGTGCCCCGGGCGCGAGTTAAGCTCATTACGCCACTGTCACAGATATATACGTATATCCTGTTTTCTATGTAGAAAACTATATAAATGTCCAGGAGGGTAAAGATGACTTTAATATATTTTTATCCAGTTTGAGTGGGTAGAAATCTTATTAAAAATTCATTTTATTTTTCTAGTTGTTATAATTTTTGGCTCAACAATAGAATAACATTTTAAATGCTGCAAGTATAAGAAGCTTAATTACTGCACAGCTTTATATTTTGTTTCCCATGCAGTTAATCATGCTAAAATCTAATGGACGTACATTGTTTCCTGTTCAATAAACGTAATAGGTAAATGTAAACATTCTGATCCCATTGGTAAACTTACGTCTGTTTGAATTTTGTAGATGGCGCTATCCCATCAACCAGAACAAAACAGTTGGTTAGAGTTCTGTTTAAAGGGTTGGTGAATGAAACTTCAACTTGAATTTCTTCTTCTTGCTTTATTTCAGTGGGTGCCTGTACAAAGAAACCAAATACACTGTTAGTTTAATTTTAGTTTTAGTTGTCATAATCAAATCGCGTTTATTTTGAGTTTTATGTTCGTTTTTACTTCATGAACTAAGGCTCTTGCCAACTTTACTGTAATATGTTAACAATATAGCTTATGCCCAACCTTCTTAAAGTAAATATTAGCTGAAGTTCATCTCAACACTACCTTAAGATAAAGCTAAGATTAAACTTATCTTTACTTTAAGCTGTGGTCTAGGCTCATCTAATTTTTTTTTGAAGGTGTGGTCAAGATTCAACTCACTTTTTTCTTTAAGCTGTGGTCTATGTTCAACTCACCTTTACTTTATGGTAAGGTCCAACGTTTAACCCACCTTTTCTTTAAGGTGTGTTCTAGGTTCAACTCACCTTTACTTTAAGCTGTGCTCTAGGTTCAACTCACCTTTACTTTAAGCTGTGGTCTAAGTTGAACTCACCTTTACTTTATGGTAAGGTCCAACATTTAACCCATCTTTACTTTAAGGTGTGTTCTAGGTTCGACTCACCTTTACTTTAAGGTGTGTTCTAGGTTCGACTCACCTTTACGCTAAGGTGGGGCCTAAGCAAACTGTAAGCACCTTTCTTTACAAAATATTGATCAGTTTCCTGTACAGATGCCCACATTGAGAAATCAAGCATACCGAAATCTTTCAATTTTTTGTCATAATCTTTGGTAGCCACGGAAATTTTATAAGAGAATTCTGTGTTCACAAAAGTATTTATGAGAGAATTAATAAAAGAAATACTGGTGCTATTATAATTATAATAATACCTAATAGTAATACTTTTTAAAAAATTAAGGTATTTATTGGCTATTTGAGTATTTTAGCTGTGGTAAGGATGAAATTACATGTATTTATATTTTACTGTTTCTGATAAAATGTCCAATAGTTATCTATATCTCCGAGAGCTTTACTCTTATCAATTTCAAATCAGACTGCTTATTAGGGAGCGACCGATAATCGGATCGGTATCGGTATCGGACCGATATTGGCACTATCGGTTAATATCGGATCGGCCGATTGTTGTAGGGAACGACCGATAGTCGAACCGATATTGGCACTATGGGTTAACTATTGGACCGGCCGTTTTTTGGCTGCCAATAAATTGTTTTTTTTTTACAACAGAGTTGCAGAAAAAAAATCAGTAAATAACCCAATTCTATAACTAGATCAGACAAAATTTAAAAAAAGAAAGGAAAAAAAAACCCGTATACAGAAACTGTCACGTCTACATACAATAACATCAGAGATATGACATTGAAACAATGGGATTTCTTAATTCTAATGTATGACCTTGAATGATACAATTAGTGAACATCTGTGTGTATTTTTTTTTGGGGTGGGAAGTTGGGGGGGGGGTAAACAAGACACGCGTGGGCGAAGTGTTACAAAATATGTGAACATGGGTTGACATACGTCATTCAGCACAATAAAAACACGTGATTGGCATTGTTGTTGCTTAATGGGCTGTCCATTAATTACGTCAACAAAATAGGGGGGAGGGGGTCAGAAAATTTTTGACAATTGTTGACAAGGGGGAGGAGGGAAAGAAAAGTTGACGCCAACAATGTTACTTTTTTTAATTTAATATAATTACTTAATAAATAGGAAAATTAAGCAGCGTTTGTAGTACTGTGTTACACACTCGCTTAACATTCAGTATTTTAATTAAACTAACTATATTCCTACTAATTTTGTCACATACACATTTTGGAAGCCACCTTTTTTAGGGGGGGGGGTAATCAAATGTTGACGTAATTTTATAGGGGGGGTCTCTGGAAGTTTAACAAGTTGTTGACAAGGGGAGGGGGGAGGTAAAAATCGCCAAAAATTTGTTGACATAAATAATGGACAGCCCCTAAAAAGAAAATATCGGTATCGGTATCGGTAAAAATGCTGGGGGAAAATATCGGTATCGGACTATCGGTAAAAAGCCATATCGGTCGCTCCCTACTGCTTATGTAGTTAATTGAAGTTCAATAGATTAAATTGGGAAAATGCAAATTTACATAGGGAATTTTTTTTTTACGCCGCCAATGCCAGCATGATAGGGTGTAGTGTGCCTACCACACCAGCATTGTTGGCGGCACTGATGCATGTTGGTCATGCCTAAAGAGCGGCGGGGTGAGTGTACTGCTGATCGGCCAGAATGGCAAGGCAAGGGGTTTTTCCTGCTACTCGGACAGAGGGGAGGGTGTAAAGTGCTCGAGCCCACAGCCCGAAATGGCAAGCTGCGTAGGTGTGCTTGAGTGGGACAGAGTGGAAGGGTGTTGTGTGCCTACCACATCCGTCACCACCGCCAGCTGTGAATACTAAGGTCTCGGATAGTCCTCATTGACCACCACCTTCACAAGAAGGTTTTTTTTTCTGACTAGAGAACCCCAATGATCTTTTCCCCGTAGACCATGGTATGTCTCTCAGACCAGGTTAGCCTGGAGAGAACTCAAAAAAATCATACCAATTTATTTTTGAGTTATTTTCCACTAACATAGGGACATATAAATAATGAACAATTGGGTTAATGTGCCCTTCATATTTCGATGTTCAAATTCAGTGGAGTAGGAGATGTTTTTAAAGCAAACAGTCTGAATGAATCGTTTCTGGAATTCGACATTGAGTTATATATAAATATATATATATATATATATATATATATATATATATATATATATATATATATATATATTAGGGCGTCCCAAAGAAATGAAGTTTTGAAATGTTGATGTCTCACCCCACAGAATATGTCTGTATGGTAACAGTAGTTAACCTGCAAAATTTCAGCTCATTTGGACAATGTTTAGAGGTCCCCCAAGAGGTTTAAAGTTCAAGATTTTGGTGTAAAATCATTCGCGGTCAAATCTAATGCAGCGTTAATGTTGCATTATATGCGAAACTGATATATTAAGTAACAAATTGATGCTTAGTATTGTATATAATATTAAATGAAACAAAATATATAAATCTTGAATGGTTTATATTTTTAAATTTGAAATTTAAGTAAAAAATTATGAAAAACAAAGTTTTATTCCTTTTATCAAGTTAATTCTTGAAAGAATGTCAATCTGCTAGAAAAATAATAATAATAAGCAATGCAAATAAGCATTCCAACTATTTATTTTGTACTTTGTACTGTAGGGTAGACACAAATTTAAAAAAATTCTTCAAATTTAAATTTTAGCCAGCTGTTCACGATTACACTCTGCAAAATTTTTCCGATGTTTTTCAACCACTTGGAGCAAAAATTGTTTTTGTTCTTCGTCCTTGGTGATACTGTCATTGAAATTTTGTATCAATGCTACTCCTCGCTCTGCAGTCATTGATACAAGCCAGATTCTTTACAAAATCTGCTGCAACTTTAAAAGATGGTGTATTTGACCAGTGACCATGCTTCAACAGGAACATCTATATATCTAGAAAACTGGCATCAATGTTGGAACTTTCAAAAAATCTGTTAGAAGCACGCAAATCAACTACACTTTTTGGTAGTGTTTGTATTAGATGCGGTCCACATTCTGATTGCATTGTCCGAACATGGCCAGTTTTTTCTTTGTCCGACAAAAGGGTTGAAAATAACGCAAGCGTCGGCAGTTCCGAAGTACCACGAGTGACGCACCATCATTTTCAATCCAGTCGATCAAAGAACAGCATCATCATATTCCTTTATACGCTTTATCAACAAGATATCATTCACAGGTGCATCTGCGGTGAGCCTGCTTGAAAACCATGATTGAAGATAAACACATATGGTAAACCAATTAAAGCGCTGTATACCTTGTAACTCTCGAGCTGTTAACTGAAAGTTGGTTTCGTCGCCTGCAAACAATAGTTCGATTTTCAATGCATAGATTGCTATCGCCATCCACATTGCCCTATGTAGGGCACCAGGTCTGCGAATGCTGACATCAACCTCCAACCCAACCATTTGTGCAGCAAGCAGAAGAAATTCCAAATAATCATCACGTTAGCCTCAAGTTGATATTTGATAAATTCTTTAATCGAATCAGACACGATTATCAAAGGGGCGGATCTGGCTTCGGGTGTGTGGTTTAATTCTGGCCATTTTTCTCAAAACCTCTTAAAAAACAAAATCTCTGGTCCAGTGGATGGTCCAAGACAAACATTGAATGAACATCTGATGACGGCATGCCATCCATAATAGATTACGTCCCAGGGCTACTTCTAACAGAGTGCAAGCTCCATTGAGTCTTCCAGTATTGGAAGCCGTAGTGTCGAAGCACATGCCGATGACCATAGATTCGCACTTCCACGATTTGATATGTTCATATACTGCATCAGCAGCTGCTCGTCCTGACCCGGACCCGGATGCTAACTTGGGAACACCAAGAAGCTTTGTAGTGCCATCGACAAGTGATGAGAGCAGGACAGGTAATCGATCGACATTGTTGGTAA
This sequence comes from Bulinus truncatus, assembly GCA_021962125.1. Classification (NCBI taxonomy): domain Eukaryota; kingdom Metazoa; phylum Mollusca; class Gastropoda; family Planorbidae; genus Bulinus; species Bulinus truncatus. Next base: position 2,149,524 of record JAGDYQ010000095.1, read on the forward strand.
CCTCTCGGGTAACATCGGGCAATAGCTTACCATCCCAATGAACAATTGATTTTGAGGGAATATAGTGTTCTTTTATACGTGCTGCAGCTTGTTGACGACGAAGCTTGCGATGACGATGCATTGTGCTCTTGGAAAATACTGTGTCAGATGTCGGAACACCAGATTTGTTGAATGCGGATGCAAGTATCATTGTTGATTTTCTAATGTTGGTGTTCGTTCTGTCCAGCACTGCAGCAACTTTTGGTGATATGATGCTTCGTCTGCGATGTCATGTTGCAGAATTTGTTTTGCTTGAGGATGCTGATTGGATGACAAATTCTTCATCAGATTCTGCATTATCACTCGAATCCCGACAAATGGATGATGTCATTGAATGTTTGTCTGTGTCACTGTCAGAACCACCTACATCCAGTTGCTGTTCTATGTCTACTGCTGACTCTACACTTGAACCTGATGGTAACTCATGGTGACGGCACTGTGATGTAGCATCTTTTGCTGCATCACCAACATCCCTGATAAATTGTTTCTGACACTCAGCAACTCGTTTTTCTTTAGCAGCGAGCTTTTTGTCCACAGATCCAATTGATCCTGTTTTTGATTCTCGTTGCAACTTCAAAAACTGCCTGTCTTCATCATTTTTTTATCAGCTGTTCAGAGTTGGCATGGCTAATGTCAAAAAGATTACTCAACTTCTCGATGTATTCTTTTTGGTTCATTTGATCGGTTGAGTTGTTACATTGCACAAGTTTTGCACATTAGGTTATTTTATATCTTTTCTCGCATTTATTACATTTTCTAATTAATAATCACATAATTTCAACTCTAGTTAATGGTAGCAATGAGGTAAATATAAGTATATTTAAACTTCATTTTATTTATATATGGCATGCAAAAACTGCAAATTATTTGAGCCACGATTCGTCTGGATTTTTATGTTTGCCTAATACTGGAATTTTAAAAGCTCTTGGGGGACCTCTAAATGTTGTTCAAATGAGCTACAACTTCACCAATTCACTCATTGTACCCAAGAGACACATTTCAGGGGGTGAGACACCAAAGATTAAAAAAAATAATTTTCCGAGCATTTCTGGGACGCCCTAATATATATATATATATATATATATATATATATATATATATATATATATATATATATAGTGGATTCCGCTTAATTGGGACAGCCGCTTATTTGGGACAAATCTCAAAGAAACCAAACCAAGAAGCCAATAGTAAATGTGTATGTTTAATTTGGACAGCCGCTTAATTGGAACAAAAAGCTCCTATCCCGACGCGCCCCATTAAGCGGAATCGACTATATATATATATATATATATATATATATATATATATATATATATATTTATATAACTCAACTCACCTGTCATTACTGCATAATCCTTAAGATTACAGTATTTCCAAATAGACCTGCTTATATTACTATTAGTTCGAGGCCAAATACAATGCATTAGATTGAGAAATGAAAACTCAAATATTATTACCTCCCTTTGGCTGAAGAATGACATTACTTAGGTTGTCTTTCTTGACCTGGTCAGCCACTATGCCAGTATAGTACATGGTGTTCACTTCAAAATATCCACTCACAGTTCGGACTTTATCGCTCGTGTTCTTCATGGTCAACAGCAACTCGAAATCTTCCCCCAAATTGTTTTCTTTGGTCTCCGATACGTTGAAGTGGACGTCCTGAACAATGGAATAAATAAATTGAGTAAATCTGTTTATTTTATAATACTTGGTGTCACAGCAAAGGCCAGACATTTTCTAATTTACTGATAACCACATAATTTAAATTACACAGAATGCGCACCGCCCATTTAAATTGGTTTTTTCCCAAAAGCCGCCATATTATAGTATATTCTATTGTGTGTAAATATTTAGGTGCTATCACAGATATATGAGACCAGATAGCTCACGTCTATTTCATTGAGACCGAAAAAGTGTTATCTAGACGTTGCTTAAACTTTAAAAAGAGAAGAGTACTTTCTTTCAAAATATTTCATGCCTTAAAATTCCAAGAAGCAGCCATTTAAACATCGATTGAAAAAAGCCAGAAGATTTTGGCGCAATTAGAATCAGCAGATGTGGCAGAAAAATATTTATATTTGGCAGCAAAAAAGAGTTAAACCCTCTACTTTTTTATATTTTAAACAACACAATAATGAAACAATGAGTTATTATAAGGGATAGAACAAGTACCAACATTATTACTATAGTGTTTAAAATGGCGGCATTTTCTTTAGCCATTGATAGATGACTTTCTGTACGATATATATTCTGTGGTTTGAACCATTAAGTTGTAGTAGTTATAAATAAGTGAAATTTCAGACTGTATAGCTCATTAGTTCTCTTGACATGGGCGTTTGGTCATATATTTATTGATAGAAAAAACAGATTTATTGCTAGATATCTAGGCTCTTTAGACAATGTTTTTAAATGTGTGATTAATTCATAGAAATAGATTAATACATAAATACCTAGTTCTATAGGCAATTTTATGAACTTGGTATAGAGATTAATGTATAGGTATATTAATTATAAAGCCAATTTTTTTGAATAGTCCATATGTAGTTATAATTTAGTTTATAGATATATTATTTCTATAAACATGGCTTTTTACATGTGTAGTTAAATATTAACTTGCCGATGCCTTAATTCTGTGATGTAGGTTTGATTTGATTGACCCGCTTAAGTGCTTTTTATGTTTATTTGTTATGAAGAATACTTGAAAAATAATCATAAACGATCTACAAAAATAAAAAGGAGATAATTTAAATGTTTCTTTGGCGGCCCAGTACCGTTCGATCCACGAACCGGTACTGGTCCACCGCCCGGGGGTTGAGGGACCACTAGCCTTTAACTACTATATTGGGCCTACATGACTTACTTTATCAATCCTCTCATTAAGTGTAGAGATATCTCTCTTCGATGTGTTCAAATAGGCGCAGCTAACTGCAATTCTTTCAGCGGTTGTTCCTAAAAATAGACAAAAAAACCACAGCATAATGTTTGTCTAATAGTGCCGTTACGTTATAATTTTAGCTTACTTATAGGCTGAACAAATGTCACGTTCAAATGTGGCAGATTAGCCAACTGGGGTAGTTTACCAAATGTGACGTTTTTTAGGACTGTGATAACGGGGGACGGATGGTCGACTGTCAACCCTAGGGTCCCTGGTTTGATCTCCTGTGACGATAAAAGTATGTCAGGTCATGGTCTAAGTTCCCGCAATGTCTCCCGTGGTGCCTCCATGAATATTTCACCATCGGATATGGTGGGGATGAAAGAAGGGCACCATAAAAAACAGTCACATTAGCTGTGAATAAGATCTAAGCGATTTCATCTCATCCTTACAAGGGACTTCACACACACACTGTGATAACGTTACTACAACATTGATATAAAACAGTGGTTCCCAAACTTTCGTCATCTGTGTACCCCTTGTGTATTTTCATTATACTGAGTAAAAAAAATATACAAGTATTGTTTAACGGTTATCGTCTCCCCTCATGTCATTCTTTTTTGCCTTAGCCGTGCATGTTTACTCGATGTTCTCAGCCCGGTGCAGCACGTACCCTGCCAAACTCTTCCCGAACCCCCTGGGGTGCGCGTGCCACACTTGGGCAAACAATGATATCGAAAAAGCAAATTTGGTGCATCTCATAAGATAAAACACTTTCATAAAGTTCACTAATCTAAAGAATAGACTAAATACGATTGTCGACACCGCACTAACGGGAAAGGATGTTCATGCGATAAAGCGCTTGACTGTCGACCTGAAGATACCTGGTTCAACCTCCTGTGAGGACCAAGGAAATTTTTCAGGTCTTGGTTAAAGTTTCCGATATATCTTCCGTGGTGACTCCATGGTCATTGTACTATCGGCTATGGGGGGGGGGTGAAAGAAGGGCACCATAAAAACCGTCCCATTAGTGGTTTATAGGATTTAAGAGATTTCATCTCATCCTTACAGGGACTTCACACACACCGCACTAACTAAACCTAAGTCTGTTAGCACCGTACTACCTATCTGTAGCCCAAAGACTGTCAACATTGTACTTCCTAAATGTAAATCTTAACTTATATTCAATATAGCAAAATTCAGGGGGAGGAACAAGTGTGTGCCTAAAAAATATACCTACATACTATTTGGACACTTGGTATGTCGACCTAATGGTGAACTTTGTAGAATTACCAGATCTGGTCAGTTGTTGTGTGGAATGGTCAGCTACCATGGGGCATTTACATGGGATGGGGTTAAAAATGGGGAAGCAGAGTCGGGGTGATGGAGGAGGGGAAAATTCTACATGCTACAAGTGCACCTGCTAGATATATCACTATGTGTCAATCAAGTGATATTGGATTTTTAACCGATACAACACTGACCATCATTGTGAAGATTTTTTGTGAAATATATAATGGGTTTAGCAACTCAATTGAAACAAAAACTTTGTATGAAAAGGGGAAAAAACTTATTAGAATAATAGGTGGCAGTGTGGTAGAGCGCTAGACTGCTAACTGAAAGGTCTCAAGTTCGAGTGCGGGTCCGATTGATGATTCATATCAACCCAGCCTACAAATGTAAGTATACCAATGTAAGTGTACAAATGTAAGTATACCAATGTAAGTGTACCAATTTAAGTGTACCAATGTAGTGTATAAGAATGTTCCATCAGGTTTCTTCTTGGCTGGACTCTGAACTAACTCTGGTTGTATAATTGGTTAGTCACGTTTTAAAGAAGCAAAAAAAAATCATTTTTTTTATCTTTTAGTATTACAATTATGTGTTTAGAGTGATTTAACCTTCTTTGAAACATCACCATTAGTAATAAATATATATAAATGTATTTACCCTCCTTTGGCTTATACTGTTCTGTCAAATCCTCTCTGGCGTTAGAGCCAATAGCTTTGGTGCTGATAGATTTTCCAATGCTGTGAAAATATTGATGGCCGTGAAACAGTGGATGGATGTGAAACAGTGGATGGATGTGAAACAGTGGATGGATGTGAAACAGTGGATGGATGTGAAACAGTGGATGGATGGGAAATAGTTGATGAACGGGAAACAGTGGATGAAAGCATAAGTTTTCCATACCCCTTGGGGGATCCGTACCACCGTTGCAGAACCGCGAGGCTAATCGAATAATAACATACAAGATGCGTTATTTCTAGTGTTAGTCCCTCCCTGTTGACACGCTAAGAAATCTAAACAAAAGTTGAAGTTATTTTGTCAGACAAATTTTTTTTTTTTTTTTGCATTCAGACGCTCGGATAAAATGGGGCTTAACCTCACCCGTAGCGCTGCCCCTGTGATGACGTAAACCAATGTTAAGAAAACAGTTCACATCAAAAAAATAACGCATGTTATCATCATTTACAACTTTTGTTTGGGCCGCAGATATGGACACAAAGGGCCTGACGCAGACCGCGACCCGCCTTGAACACAGGCCAACATTCAGAGCCAATGTGAAGAAAATAGGACAGCCATTGTAAGGATATATAAGAAAAAAAATGTGAGAACTGTTGAGAGTTTTTGGTTTTAAAAAAAATAGAATTTTGAGTCAGCTGATGGAAATTAACGATAATCTTAAGTAGGTCAACCAACTCACCAGTCACTGTTCAATTCGGCACACTGCCACTGTCCGAGAAAGTCTTTGATCCAGTACGCTTTGTCGGCGTTGACCTCAGAAAAGACAAATGGCGCATCGTACGGCAGGTTGATCTGACCTTCTCTAATAGCTCGGACAGATGCCGGGCCACAACAGTAGATACCTTTGAAAAATGTAAATCAATCAATGTTAGTGAATTTATTGGGTTGGGCCAGACGTCATGGATGAATGAAGTACATAGCTTTGAATTTTCCAGTATGGCGGGAAAAGTCTACATTGTCAAGCATTGGAAACAGTGGCGAATCCAATGGGTGGCAAATGGAGCATCAGCCCCAAGTCCCGCATCTGAAGGGGCCCCGCGCTTAGATATTTCTATTTTACCTAACTGTAACAAAACTAAACGTTTGTCCCTAGGCCCCACACTAGACACCCACCCTAGGCCCCACAATAGACTCTCCTCCTAGGCCCCACAATAGACTCTACCCCAAGGCCCCACAATAGACTCTCCTCCAAGGCCCCACAAAAGACATTCACCCTGGGCCCCACAATAGATTCTCCTCCTAGGCCCCACAATAGACACCAACCCTGGGCCCCACAATAGACTCTCCTCCTAGGCCCCACAATATACACTCACCCTGGGCCCCACAATAGACATTCACCCTAGGCCCCACAATAGACTCTCCTCCAAGGACCCACAATAGACTCTCCTCCAAGGCCCCATAATAGACTATCCTCCTAGGCTTCACAATAGACACTTACCCTAGGCCCCACAATAGACTATCCTCCTAGGCCCCACAATAGACACTCACCCTAGGCCCCATATTAGATTCTCCTCCTAGGCCCCACAATAGACACTCCTCCAAGGCTTCACAATAGACACTTACCCTAGGCCCCACAATAGACACTCACCCTAGGCTCCACAATAGACTCTCCTCCAAGGCCCCACAATAGACTCTCCTCCTAGGCCCCACAATAGACACCAGCCCTGGGCCCCACAATAGACTCTCCTCCTAGGCCCCACAATAGACACTCACCCTAGGCCCCACAATAGACACCAGCCCTGGGCCCCACAATAGACTCTCCTTCAAGGCCCCATAATAGACACTCACCCTGGGGCCCACAATAGACTCTCCTCCAAGGCCCCACAATAGACTCTCCTCCTAGGCTTCACAATAGACACTCACACTAGGCCCCACAATAGACATTCACTCTAGGCCCCACAATAGACTCTCCTCCAAGGACCCACAATAGACACTCACCCTGGGACCCACAATAGACATTCACCCTAGGTCCCACAATAGACACTCACCCTAGACCCCACAATAGACTCTCCTCCAAGGACCCACAATAGACACTCACCCTGGGACCCACAATAGACATTCGCCCTAGGTCCCACAATAGACATTCACCCTAGGCCCCACAATAGACTCTCCTCCAAGGACCCACAATAGACACTCACCCTGGGACCCACAATAGACATTCACCCTAGGTCCCACAATAGACACTCACCCTCGGCCCCACAATAGACATTCACCCAAGGCCGCACAATAGACTCTCCTCCTAGGCTTCACAATAGACACTCACCCTAGGCCCCACAATAGACTCTCCTCCTATGCCCCACAATAGACACCAACCCTGGGCCCCATATTAGACTCTCCTCCTAGGCCCCACAATAGACTCTCCTCCTATGCCCCACAATAGAACCAACCCTGGGCCCCACAATAGACTCTCCTCCTATGCCCCACAATAGACACCAACCCTGGGCCCCACAATAGACTCTCCTCCTATGCCCCACAATAGACACCAACCCTGGGCCCCACAATAGACTCTCCTCCTAGGCTTCACAATAGACACTTACCCTAGGCCCCACAATAGACACTCACCCTAAGCCCCACAATAGACACTCACCCTGGGCCCCGCAATAGACACTCACCCTAGGCCCCACAATAGACACTTACCCTAGGCCCCGCATATTTCTCAAGGGTGCGTCTGATTAAACATTACACAGTATGAAATTTGAAAAAATAACCCTACATAATAAATAAAAAATCTCTATGCGTTAATCTATGAGAAATACTGGAAATTAAACCCTTGTCTTCTAATTATAATTTTCAGTTATTAAATAGTAAACTAGTATTAAATTTTAATGCTTTTTTTCACATAATAAAAAACTCAAAGGGCCTCCATTTAATAGATATCCTTTTCTTACCTCTTGAAGGCTCAAAATATATAGAAAAAAAATCGGTCTGTAAACTACCCCAAACCTGCCTCACTGTAAGGTTCAGGTATATTTTTTCATTTTACATCTATACATTCAGATTAGGTACAGACCTTCCGATGTCTCCTGGGGCGTGGCGTCAAACGCCTGCCAGCCGCCATATCCAGTTGGGAGGTCAGGCCTTGCCATCCAAGCCTCATTCCAGACGTGGAAGTTCCTGGAGAAGAGGTCATTGTCATAGCAACTTCATGGGTCATTTTCATAGCATCTCGTCATAGGTCATTGTCATAGCAAAGTCATAGATCATTGTCGTAACAGCTTCATGGGTCGTATTCATGGTAGCTTCATAGGTCATTGTCATCAGAAGCGTAGCGAGGGATGGGCAAGGGGGGATATCATGCCCCGGGTGTTAATCACAAAGGGGAACCAAATGGTATATTTTACACATAATATTATATAGTTTTCTAATGGAAGGGCATTAAAAAGGTATTAAAAAGGTATTGTGCCCAGGGCGCGAGTTAAGCTCGCTACGGCACCGATTGTCATAGCAGCTTAATAGGTCATTGTCATAGCAGCTTCATATGTCATTGTCATAGCTTTTTCATGGGTTATTGTCATATCAACTTCATAGGTCATTGTCATAGCAGCTTCATGGGTGTGATGGTTGGTTTTTTTTTTGGGGGGGGAGGTTGGGGCTGGCCCACCGACAGAAATTTCGTGCCCCTGTGCACGGCTATCACGGGCCCCCGTGCTGATAATAATATTTTCAAAAGTTGATCGGCCAGCTCAGTCCGGGCCCCTGGGCATTTGCCCCCCTACCCCCCTCTCGGCGGCACTGGGTAGGGGTGTGGGGGGGTTCTGACTAGTTTTTTTTCTTTCTTTTTTAAACGGTAAACTTTACAGAAGTAATATAATTGAAATATATTCAATATCGATATTTTTAGATTAGAGTGAGAGATCTATAATGGCTTACCAGATTGAATCATCGCTGTCCCATTTGTTGTTGATCTTGTAATAGTCTATGCTGATAGTTCCGTCACTGTCATGCGCAGAATCAAAGTTTGTAACACTTCTGGCTGGGATGCCCAATGTACGACAAACTGTATAAATAAAATTTCATGGAAATTATTGTTTCTTCACCACTCGGGGTGGGGCGGGGGGGATGGAGTCAAGGATGCCGCCAGTTAATCCAGGGCTTCCTGACTTAGATCACTGATTGGTGTCACTCTAGTCACACATCCCTGTCTATGAAAACTAGCTGTCTGTTAAGAAAACTGGCTGTCTAAGTAATACTGGCTGTCTAAGTAGAAAACTGGCTGTCTAAGTAATACTGGCTGTCTAAGTAGAAAACTGGATGTCTAAGTTATACTGACTGTCTGTCAAGAAAACTGGATGTCTAAGTAATACTGGCTTTCTGTTAAGAAAACTAGCTGTCTAAATAATACTGGCTGTCTGTTAAGAAAACTGACTGTCTAAGTAAAACTGGCTGTCTGTTAAGAAAACTGGCTTTCTAAGTAAAACTGGCTGTCTGTTAAGAAAACTGGCTGTCTAAGTAATACTGGCTGTTTAAGTAGAAAAACTGGCTGTCTTTTAAGAAAACTGGCTGTCTAAGTAATACTGGCTGTCTGTTAAGAAAACTGGCTGTCTAAGTAATTCTGGCTGTTTAAGTAGAAAACTGGCTGTCTGTAGAAAACTGGCTAAGTAAAAAACTGGCTGTCTACGTAGAAAACTGGCTGTCTGTATAGAAAAAATGGCTGTCAAAGTAGAAAACTGGCTGTCTATGAAGACAAACTGCCTGTCTGTGAAGACAAACTGCCTGTCTATGAAGACAAACTGCCTATCTATGAAGATAAACTGCCTGTCTATGAAGACAAACTGCCTGTCTATGAAGACAAACTGCCTGTCTATGAAGATAAACTGGCTGTCTATGAAGACAAACTGCCTGTCTATGAAGACAAACTGCCTGTCTATGAAGACAAAATGGCTGTCTATGAAGACAAACTGCCTGTCTATGAAGACAAACTGCCTGTCTATGAAGACAAACTGGCTGACTGTCTATGAAGACTAACTGCCTGTCTATGTAGACAAACTGCCTGTCTATGAAGACAAACTGCCTGTCTATGAAGACAAACTGCATGTCTAAGTAGCTTAGAAAACTTTTGTATTTGTTACCGTTGAATAAGGTCAATATTTAATTTAATTTTTTTATTAATTCCATTTTTACAACAAACTCCAATTCCAAGGTACAACAAACTCCAATTCCAAGGTAAAAAAACTCTGCTTAAATTATTACAAAGAGGCAGTCTAAAAATATCATTTTTCTTCTAGATTGAAACAAATAGAATAGTATCACTAGCGAATGAAAACTTCATTGTTATTGATTATGAAAGAAATAGAATATTTTAAATATCTGATCGAAAAAATATTCTCAAACTTATTATACATTTTTAATACAAGTACCACATACTTGTTGTTGACAACCCAGAAAAAACCCAGCACTGTCCGTACTGTACAGGAGATTTGGATTTCCAGTATTTCTCAAAAATTCGTCCGGAACCAGTCCATTCTGTCGGGGCGTGTCCGCCTTCATAATTTCCTGACCAGTTACCAGCCAACAGGCCGTTGTCATCTTGAGAATTGACCTTCAGATAAAATGAAAAGAGTTTACAAATTTGAGTGTTTTCATTAACTGAGTACAGGTCCAAAATTGACTTACAAGATTTAAACTGCAAAGACGAAAAGTAAAGGTAAATAAAGGGCTATAAAAATGTTTTCCTTAAGGTTCACTCGGTGACAGGGGCGGAATAATTTAGGGTAATCTTTTTAGAAAGAGACACAAGAAGCGAAAAACGCACCTCAAGTGAAAAGTTGGTCTTTGTGGGGCCGTTACAAAGTCTGGGCCTGGGCACCCGTCTTTAGATCTGCCTCTGCCCGTTGAAATATTTGCATGAACATAAACAATTATTGAAATCTTAGCTAGAGGCGGACCACAGGGTGGGCCAGTCGGTCAGCTTGCTGGCCATTGGCCTGTATGGCAGTTCCCAGATGTTGAGGAACACAGCGAGTTTGATCTCATGGGCTCTAAGAGACTAAGTCTCAGCCCGCAGTTATCCATAAGAGAGTTTAGAGAGAGAGAGAGAGAGGAAAAAACCTAATGTAGGAACACCAGGCCCGTAGCGTGCGAGGGCGGGGGGCCGTGCCCCCCTTTGTTTTGCCTGGCTCCCTCTGCTTGTTTGCTCTACTTAGTAAAATTTATTTCCTGGCCCCCCCTGCTATTGCCTGGCCCCTGCTGTAGAATTTGCACGCTACGGGGCTGAGGAGCACCACAATAACGTGACTAGGCATCCTGTCCAACCCCAAGCGGCCATTACTTGGTCGTTAGCCAAGGTCTGCATGTGTACCCCTTTGGTAAGTAGAAAGGGGTGGCATTCTCAGAGTCCGCCGCCTTTGTCACTAAAGCAAGTTGGAACCCTACATAGGATCTATCTTTTGAAATACGTTGATAACTCTGTCTTAACTTGCCTGGCTCATCTCAATGTTAATATTTGAGTGATTGTTCTTCGGAGATTTTTTTTTTGGGGGGGGGGGGGTGGAGATGGAAAAAATGTCATAGTATTTCATCAGGAAGTGAACTAATGGTTATAGTCATGTGACGTGGATCGACAAATTCCAGGACACTCAATGCAGACAGTTGCGTCACGCGTTGATGACATGTTGTGTTTTCTCTCACCATTGATAATATTGTGAGCAGGTTGTCTTCTTTTGTTGAGACTCTAGCATTAATAAGTGTTGATTATACCATTCCATATCATGTCACGTCATCAAGTTTTGCAGCATAAAATATTTATAAGTAATGTCTTATCGTTTTGTTAAAGTTAGAGGACTTAATTGTGCCTTACGGTGTCTAGTACCGTTCAGACTAGCATCAGCGACACAACAAATACTTCAAAATAAGCGCTAGCCTGATTCGCTGGCAGGATGGCGTAGCGAGCTTAATTCGCGCCCGGGGCACAATACCTTTTTAGCGCCCATTCAAAAACAATATAATATTGTATGTAAAATAAATAATCCATTTGGCGCCCTTTTGTGTAGCACCCGGGGCCTGATGACCCCCTTTCTCTCCCCTCACTACGCCACTGCACTGGCAACCAATGAACCTTCGGTAACACCAAAGATCAAATCAGGGTGTACAAACGCCTGCTTTAGAATATTTCGCAGAACTTATTCTAAAAATAACAGAAAGTGGTCTAAACATACCAATGCTGAGATTTTTCTGATGATAAGAATGGGGTTGCCTCTGGCAGTCCAGCTCAAGCCAGATCTGTCCAACAGATACAAGGCTACATCAAGTACACATGATTCAAACTAAAACAGAAATAGAATGAAGTTCATAAATGCACATGTACAAGTATTTTTTTTCTTTTTATGTAACCTATGTAGCTATACACTTACCTATTTAGGTATGCACTTACCTGTTTAGCTATACACTAGTATAAACTTACCTATATATCCACCTTTATGGATAGACAGGTGTGTATAAAAGGAGTTGATGCATGTAGGCAGAGAGGACGCAATGGAATTACACTGAAGTCATGTCTGGGGCCCATTACAGGTTTAACCCATAGCAGCAGCATGTCCCATAACAAAACAATTACCTAGCCTACCGATCAAGCTTAAAGGGATATAACTCTATGCAAAGGTTTTGCACAGTACGGCTAGTAATATATATATATATATATATATATATATATATATATATATATATATATATATATATAAAAGCGATTTGGGTTCTGCGTTAAATCGAAAGTAAAGAATTAATACAACAGTATTCCAGTTTAAAATAGAAACATGAAAAAATCGGATCTGCCCGAAACCAAAAAATAACCTAGCCTACCGAACAAGCCTAAGGGGATATAGCTCGATCCAAAGGTTTTGCAGGGTTCAGCTAGTAATAAATATAATTTTTATGTACAGAAGTAGACTTGTAAAGATATGGATCAGATTATGACCATATGCTACAATAATTTCTAACATATTTGTGGAGAGTAAAGGGTTCAGTGCTTAGGGTATCAAAAGGGCTAAATCCGGCACTGCTGAGACTTCTGAAATCATGGGCAAAAAAAAATCAGTAATAAAAGGGGTGTTATGAAAAGAACGGGCCGTAGGATTATTTGACTAAATAAAAGGTTATACTATTCAAGGTTTTACCAGATGCAATGAACCTCAATTTATATTCTATTTATCATTAAAAAAAAGAAAATAAAAGAAATCATTGCAAGTACCTGGGCGAAATTCCAAGGCCTAAAAGTGACACTTTTGTGACTGCCAACAAATATTCCACCAGACTGGTTTAAAACATATTCCTTTCTTCGGACTTCTTCTTCCTCGAAAACGGCATCCTCTGATGATAAAGTGAAACTATTTAAATTTAAGAAAACTATAAATGATGAATACACCTAAACTTAAGTATCTATTTTTTCTGCTTGGCGCAATTAAACATTAAATTTTTGAGTCCCTTTAGGGTTACATTGATACAAATCCACGCCATTGCCACACCTGTGGGCATAAGGGCACAAAAGAAGTTCCCACATGGAAAATAGCAAACATCCAAAACTCTCATGTCAGTAGATGCCATAGATATCGTAAGAATTGTAACATATGACATACGACTTACAGTACCATGCTATCTAGCCACAGTAACACCAGACTCAAAACTGTGCATCATTACCATCTGGCCACAAAAAAGACAATATTTAAATCTGTGCACAAGTCATGTGCCCCATGGACATCAGATTCAGGCCTTGCACCACAGCCAACAAGCCACACAGATAATAGATTAAACAATGTGCGACACTACCACCTAGCCACACACTATATTCCTACTTGTGCACTAATACCATCTAGCCACACACTATATTCCTACTTGTGCACTAATACCACACAGCCACACGCTATATTCCTACTTGTGCACTAATACCACCCAGCCACACACTATATTCCTACTTGTGCACTAATACCACCCAGCCACGCACTATATTCATACTTGTGCACTAATACCACCCAGCCACACACTATATTTCTACTTGTGCACCAATACCACCCAGCCACACACTATATTCATACTTGTGCACTAATACCACCCAGCCACACACTATATTCCTACTTGTGCACTAATGCCAACCAGCCACACACTATATTCATACTTGTGCACTAATACCACCCAGCCACACACTATATTCATACTTGTGCACTAATACCACCTAGCCACACACTATATTCCTACTTGTGCACTAATACCACCTACCCACACACTATATTCCTACTTGTGCACTAATACCACCCAGCCACACACTATATTCCTACTTGTGCAATAATACCACCCAGCCACACACTATATTCCTACTTGTGCAATAATACCACCCAGCCACACACTATATTCCTACTTGTGCACTAATACCACCCAGCCACACACTATATTCCTACTTGTGCACTAATACCACCCAGCCACACACTACTTTCCTACTTGTGCTCTAATACCACCCAGCCACACACTATATCCCTACCTATATCCTGTGCATCAATACCACCTAGCCACATACTATATTCCTACCTGTGCACCATGGATTGAAGATGATGTAGACGGGATCTTTGTGGACGTATCTGTGAATGCTGACAGCATTTGCCTCCTTCTTCACTGTGTCCAGCAACATTTTCCATTGACCAACATAAGTGGTAGGTGGTGTAAACACAGTGATGGTCAAAGTGTTGCCCTGAAAAATGTAAAAAATAAAATAAAAAACTTCCAAAAAAATTTTAAGTTAAAAAAAAAACGAAACAAACCAAACGGCAATCCATTAAATGAAATGTATTAGCGATGTTAATAGTTTTTATTTAATACATAGACTGGTCAATCAACTAAATGGCGCTACAACTAGTAAAACTGTTATGACCTGGTTTGAGTTTATTTTGGCTCCCCATTCATTCTTTATGTCTTCATGTGACAAGATGATGCTGACACTTGTACCTTTACTTGGCAACGGGGAATCACCTGGCATGAGATTTGAAATTCATTAAAGATATTATAAAAAGCAGTCATAATATTTCATAGCTAATTAAAATCAATGACACGATTATAAAATACTGAAAAATAAGTCTCTATTAAAGGTGACATCCCCCAGTTGTATGGACAGGTTTATAATTATAAGGACCTAGGACTTTTTAAGGGAACATTTTGAAAACATATGTATGTGATTCTATCATAGAGAGTGGTACAGGTGGCTGAGTGGTGCAAAGCGCTCGACTGTTGACCTGAGAGTCTTGGGTTTGATCCATGCTGAGAACCAAGGGAACTTTTCCTGGTCCTGGTACAAGTTGGTTAAAACTCCCACAAGTCCACCCAGCTTTAAATGGGTCCCTGACTTTAGTTGTGGGGGAAGTAAAGACGGCTGGGTGTTGTGCTAACCACACAACCCCTTCATATGCCGAGGTTATAGAAACGAATGAGTTCTACATTTCATCTGCCCCGGTGGCCCTTTAGGTAAAATTAGCTTTACTTTACTTTTACTTAATTAGAACATGTCCGAAATTGAACTGACAAACACATAGCACTTGACATCAATTGAAAGTTTTTTTTGTTTTTTTTTAAAAAAGGACTTTGAAGTTTTTGCTAACTGACTAATCTTAACTAAATTAAAACTAGACTTCACTAACCTGCTTCAAACAGCAGTCTGAGGTCATCCTTCTGTTCATCATAGGCTCTGGAGAAAGTGATCTTGATGGTGAACGGCTGTCCACGTCTGACAACTAGTTTTGGATCAACTGGTGACTTGCAGATTTGATAATCATTAGTGTGGTGATTCTTAGTGTTGTCTGTTACATTCAAGTCAATGCTCTGAACTTTTAAAACCTGTACTCCTGCACCAGCTGCTGATCATGTTTGAATTCATAATATGAAATATATAAATATTCAATCTTCTATTACGATGGGTATCTAGAAACAGCATAGATTGAATATGCCTACCGCTGATCTATTTGAAAAATGAAAGTGGATCATTTTTTGCAATTCTACGGCCCATTTTGACTTTGTGACTGATAATATATGTATTAATGATATACATGAATTTAAAAAATACATAACACATATATGAAAATTGACATTGTCATATTAGTATTCATTGCATATATTACCTGAAACAGACAAGTCCTGCCAAAGTTTATAAATATAACTACCGTTAGGTACTTTAAACAAATAGGAAAGTCCAAAATATCGTTCTTTAGAAAGACGCTGCATTTACGCTTAGGAATTCGGTAGGTTTAAAAAAAAAATTTTTTTTAATATTTATTAAATGTCCAAAAAAATTGTTCCTTAAACCATTATTTAGCAGGTTCCTCTCACCTGTTGCTGGTGCATTGGATGGTGTCGCTGGGGACTCGGGTTTGACTTGTGGACTGGGATGATAGATGTCATAGGCTGGCCCATCCGCACTGTTGACGTTCAACGCAATACTGTTGATGTCAACATTGTACAGGGTTAACATAAGTGAACAATCATGTCATTTATTCCTGTTAAAAATACTGATTCTAGAATGTTCAATGCAGCCATAGGTGCTGAAAAGGTTCTGCATCACTGCGCTAATGGCGTGGTACTTTTATTTTGAGTAGACTGAATTTATTTTCAAAAAATTATTTGCATGGTCGTTTTTTTTTTTTCACTTCAAATACGTTTAATAAATCACGTGATTGTATTCGTGCACCAAGCTGAAGGAATAATGAAACCGTAACTTTTGGAATGTTAAAATAAGTAACAGGGTAAAGAATTGGAAAAAAATAAAATAAAAAGCAAGTGTAGGGTTCTAAATATAATGGAACGCTACGGCATTATAGTCACAATCGTCACGGTGGTTAGATATGATCTTTCTGTACTGTTTAAGGTTTCAGCCAGAGGCTGCACGATAACAATGAATTATTATGACACATTTTTATAACAATAATTTATTACCTCGGTCTGTTTAATCCCAGTCGGTTATTGCTTCCTCCATTAAAAATAAGGACTGGCTTGTTCCTACGGCCTTCATTAAACTCTCGAGACGAATACATTCTTCAGAGTTGGCAACACTCGGTCTAAACACTTTCACTGAGCTACTTTCTATTTGTTCGTCTTTTATCCCTTTTTTTTTTTCTTGCTAAATGTTGATAAAATTTTTTTAGAGTAAAACGAAAATGATACACCGGAAATTGATTGTTGAAGCATGGAAGATAAACTTCTGTTGTTGACAATATTTTTGTTGTTGATAATTTCAACACACAATTATAATTATTTTATCTTTTGTGCAATCTCCAACTCAGAGTGTTTAAAGATTGTGTACATCTGCACGTGTTGTTTGCACTTAATTGTCTAATCTGTCTTGTTTTGTTTTGTGCGTTGCGTTGTGTTGTGTGTGTGTGTAGTAGGCTTTGTATGCAGTTTTGTGCTGCGCGCTTTGTGTTGTATTTTGTTGTTTTATGTGGGTTGTAAGTGCTGTGATGTATACGTCGCGGTGTGTCTATTGTGTTGTATGAGTGATGTATGCGTTTAGGTGTGTCTATTGTGTTGTATGAGTGCTGTATGCGTTGAGGTGTGTCTATTGTGTTGTATGAGTGCTGTATACGTTGAGGTGTGTCTATTGTGTTGTATGAGTGCTGTATGCGTTGAGGTGTGTCTATTGTGTTGTATGAGTGATGTATGTGTTGCGGTTTGTCTATTGTGTTGTATGAGTGCTGTGTGCGAGCGGTGTGTCTATTGTGTTGTATGAGTGCTGTATGCGTTTAGGTTTGTCTATTGTGTTGTATGAATGTTAAGTGCATTGTTGTGTGTCCCAGTTTTCAAAAGCCTCAGCGAAAAGTAAATGAAAAATTGTTAGAAATAACATCCTGCAAATTGCACTGTAAAGATCATCAATCTAAATCTGCTGTAATGTAAAAAAAAATTAGAGTCTATCGTAATGAAATGGAACCCAGCAAAGTTGTGTTCACAGATAATATCTATTTATTCGTTTGTGATTTTTTTAATCCGGTAGGCCCAACAGAAATATGTTTGGGAGAGGAAGGTCATGAAATTTAGGTCTGGTGTGGATGGGGAGGGAGGCGGAGGGCGTCCGAAATTGTCACCCACTCCCACACATAAATAATACCCTTGTGTCTCAAACTTAGTAAAGTGAGATCAACACTCAAACACACAAACACACAAACACTCAAACACACAAACACACAAACACTCAAACACACAAACACACCGGAACAAGTGTCAAGGGAAGGAGGGGAGGGGGCAGAGCTGTAATTCTTTAAGACAACCTTCAGCCCCCCCCCTCACATCCCTCGCTGCAAAAAAATAAAACTCCCCTCCCCAATCTACTATTTACAGCTAAACTACATTTATGTGTGCAAACTTTAATTATTGTTTTGTTTTTTTTTTTTTAATTAAAAGGCTATAATTGGAAATACAATCTCAATATATGTCTTAGCTCTATCTAAAAGGTTTCTAAAAACTGATCGTCTATCTATCACACGCCCAGACTATCTGTCCCTGATTGTCTTTCACACACCGAGACTATCTGGCCCTATAACCAGTATAAAATAATACTGAACATTTTTTTTTTCTTTTCTTAGAAACAAAAAAAAAATGCTGAAAAGACATCTTGTTATAAAACAAGGGGAGTTAACCGCCACAGTGTCCCCATTCCGAGATGAGTTACCAACAGTTATCTTTATTGTCAAATTCTGTCAACACACAAGGGAATGATGTTATATATATATACTAGTTGCAAGTACCCGGCTTTGCCCGGGTTTAAAATAAGGTTTTCTGTTTACCTTCTGTTCTCCCTCCCCCTCTCTCCCTCGCTCCCCCTCCCTCCTTACCCCTCTCTCCCTTTCTCTTTCCCTCCCTCCCTTTCTCCCTCCCTCCCTCTCCTTCCCTCTCTAACTCTCCCATCTCCCTCTCTCTCCCTATCTCCCTCCCTTCTTCTCTCACCCCCGTCCCCCCTCTCACCACCTTCCTCCCTCTCTCCCTCCTCCCCCCTCTCTCCCTTTCCCTCCCTCCTCCCCCCTCTCTCCCTTTCTCCCTCCCTCTCCCACCCTCTCTCCAATCTCTCTTCCCATTTATCCCTCCCTCATTCCCCCTCCCTCCCTCCCTGCCCCCTCACTCTTTCTCTCTCTCCCTCTCTCCCACCCTCGCTTTCCCTCCCTCCCCTCTATCTCCCTTCCTACCCCCTCTCTCCCTCCCTTCTTTTCTCTCTCCCTCTCCCCCTGCTATCTCTCCCATCTCCCTCTCCCCCTGCTCCCTCTTCCATCTCCCTCTCCCCCTCCTTCTCTCCCCCTCCTTCTCTCCCCCTGTCAACCCACCTCCCTCCCTCCTACCCTCCTTTCCTCTCTCCCCCTGCCCCCTCTCTTTCTCTTTATCTCTCTCCCTCCCTCCCACCCTCTCTCTCCCTCCCTACCCCCTCTCTCCCTCCCCTTCCTTTCTCTCTCCCTCTCCCCCTGCTCCCTCTCCCATCTCCCTCCTGCTCCCTCTCCCTCCTTTTCTCCCCCCTGTCCATCCCACTCCTTCCTCTCTCCCCCTCCCTCCCTCCCTCCTTGCCTCTCTCTCTCTTTATCTCTCTCCCTCCCCCCCTCTCTCTCTCTCTTTCTCTCTCTCTCTTTCTCTCTCTCTCTCTCTCTATATATATATATATATATATATACTTATTATTATGGTTTCACCCTTCTTCTAAAATCCTTCTTCATTCCTTTACCTTCCTCAAACTGCACACATCAGAGAGCATGAAAAAACATCAACATTTCTTTGCATCACACACAATACAGCACCAGCGCACAAGTTCTATTCGATCATAGGGAAATGATGTCACAGAGGAATTTTATTTATGGCGCCGTCGAGATTACTTTAATATAGTAAAATACTAAAATAAAAAAAAATTAATTACAATTAAAATACCCATCGATATGAAACGAAACCTGTCCTATAACCTTCCCCATGTAATTATGTGTATGTGTAACAAATTTCACGATATTTGTTTGTCTGGATCTTGAGTTATAAGGGAACAGACAGACAGACAACGAATGCGTCTTATAAGTATACTAGTTGCAAGTACCCGGCTTTGCCCGGGTTTAAAAAAAGGCTTTCTGTTTACCTTCTGTTTTCTCCCTACCCCCTCTCTCCCTTCCTCTCTCTCTCCCTCCCTCCCTCCCCCTCTCTCCCTTTCCCTCCCTCCCTCTCCCTCCCTCTCTCCCATCCCTCTCCCATCTCCCTCTCTCCCCTCCTTTTCTCCCCCCTGTCCATCCCCCTCCCTCCTCTATCCCCCTCCTTCCCTCCCTCCTACCCTCCTTTCCTCTCTCTCCTCCTGCCCCCTCTCTCTCTCTCTCTCTTTATCTCTCTCTCTCTCTCTCTGTATATATATATATATATATATATATATATATATATATATATATATACTTATTATTATGGCTTCACACTTCTTCTAAAATCCTTCTTCATTCCTTTACCTTCCTCAAACTGTACAAATCAGGGAGCATGAAAAAACAACAACAATTCTTTGCATCACAAAGGCACAATACAGCACCAGCGCGCAAGTTCTATTCGAATCGGGAAATGACGTCACAGAGGAATTTTATTTATGGCGCCGTCGAGATTACTTTAATATAGTAAAATACTAAAATAAAAAAAAATAATTACAATTAAACTACCCATCGAGATGAAACGAAACCTGTCCTATAACCTTCCCCATGTAATTATGTGTATGTGTAACAAATTTCACATTATTTGGTTATCTGGATCTTGAGTTATAAGGGAACAGACAGACAGACAGACAGACAGCAAATGCCTCTTATAGGTATAGAGATATATACATATATATATGTCATATTTACGACACCTATAATAAGTTTTTGACTAGTGATACGAATAGGGCTCGAAAATTACGCGTAAGATTGGCGCGCGTAATATACGCGTAAATTACGCGTAAGTTACGCCAAAATTACGCGTGCCATTAATGCCCAATTACTTGAAAATGTATGTTCCTTTTGTTGCTCATGCTCACTGGTTGCTAGTAGGTGTATTTTTAATAATGTTTTCAAAGGTTTGTACTTGTAATTAACCGATCATACTAATTTGCCCGTCGTCCGCATCGGCGACGTATTTCATCGTGTACTGAACGCATCAGCGGCGGCCATCTTTGGCTGATTAATACCGTCTAATACGGTCAACGCGGGGCGGGTGCAATGTGCCGTGAAATACGGCCGCCGCGGGTGCCGAACTACGCAAATGACGACACACGCGATCGACGCTGGTTAGGGTTCGAAAATTACGCGTAAGATTGGCGCGCGTACTTTACGCCAAAGTTACGGGTGCCATTAATGCCCAATTACTTGAAAGTGAATGTTCCTTTTGTTGCTCATGCTCACTGGTTGCTAGTAGGTGTATTTTTAATAATGTTTTCAAAGGTTTGTACTTGTAATTAACCGATCATACTAATTTGCCCGTCGTCCGCATCGGCGACGTATTTCAGCGTGTACTGAACGCATCAGCGGCGGCCATCTTTGGCTGATTAATACCATCTAATACGGTCAATGCGGGGCGGGTGCAATGCGCCGTGAAATGCGGCCGCCGCGGGTGCCGAACTACGCAAATGACGACACACGCGATCGACGCTGGTTAGGGTTCGAAAATTACGCGTAAGATTGGCGCGCGTAATTTACGCCAAAGTTACGCGTGCCATTAATGCCCAATTACTTGAAAGTGAATGTTCCTTTTGTTGCTCATGCTCACTGATTGCTAGTAGGTGTATTTTTAATAATGTTTTCAAAGGTTTGTACTTGTAATTAACCGATCATACTAATTTGCCCGTCGTCCGCATCGGCGACGTATTTCAGCGTGTACTGAACGCATCAGCGGCGGCCATCTTTTGCTGATTAATACCGTCTAATACGGTCAACGCGGGGCGGGTGCAATGCGCCGTGAAATACGGCTGCTGCGGGTGCCGAACTACGCAAAAGACGACACACGCGATCGACGCTGGTTAGGGTTCGAAAATTACGCGTAAGATTGGCGCGCGTAATTTACGCCAAAGTTACGCGTGCCATTAATGCCCAATTACTTGAAAGTGAATGTTCCTTTTGTTGCTCATGCTCACTGGTTGCTAGTAGGTGTATTTTTAATAATGTTTTCAAAGGTTTGTACTTGTAAATTATCGGTCATACTAATTTGCCCGTCGTCCACGTTTTTTGTCGTGTACTGACTGCATCAGCGGCGGCCATCTTTGGCTGATTAATACCGTTTAATACGGTCGACGCGGGACGGATGCAATGCGCCGCGAAATACGGCCACCGCGGGTGCCGAACTCAGCAAAAGACGGCACACGCGATCAACGCTGGTGCAATAATACGGCCGACGCGATCGACGGAAGCACTATACACAGTAAAATGTTTTCTATACGTTTCATGACATTTGGAACATATATAGATAATGTTTAAAAATTATTTTTTTTTTTTTTTTGATTTTTGGGTTTTATAACCTCCCCGTTTGGCTTGCGGCCGCTAGCCATACAGCTCATGGCAGCATTGTGTACTTAATCGCAAATTTTTATGATTTTGTCTTATTTTTAACCAGACTTTGGCTTCCTTATTGAAAATATTTATTTTATTATGTTTACTGAAACGATATAAACAAACAATATACTGTGCGGTTTACGCTGTTTTACCAAACGAATACTTCCGATTTAGGCTTGTGGCCGGATGTAGATGGTAATCACTGTAATTAATTAATCGCCACAGTTAACACAACAAATTGCGACAGAAACAATTAAAAATGGCCGTCGAATATGCATTTTTTTAAATATCCGTAATTTACGCGTAATTTTCCAAAATTACGTTACCGTAAATTACGCGTAATTTACGGTAACTTACGCGCAACGTTACGCAACTTCGAACCCTAGATACGAATGAACGAACTTTAAAATAATGTACAATAACTTTTATTTTATACATTTAAACATGTGTCTCCTTTTTTTTTGCAACTATTTTGTAAGTTAGTATAGTAATTAAAATAAATTATACTATTTAAATATTATTTAGACATTATTTTGGAAACTTTTTTTTACTGATTTTAATTTATACAGACAGTCAGTAAATAAAACCAAAAATATTTTTTTTTCAAATTTTTGTCCCCGTTTTGTCTGTCCGTCTGTCTGTCTGTCCGTCATCACCCTAGATCTCAACAACCATAAGTCCTAGACCCATGATGTATATATCATTTTGTAGGTCTTGGCCTGCCAAGAAATGACTTTTGTCCATTTCGCGATCTGACCTCTGAGCGCCGTAAAAGGGGGCTTATAAAGTACCTTTTTTTACTATATAAGCTATATTAACAAAGGAGCGCCCTAGATCTCAGCAACCATAAGTCCTGGACCCATGATGTATATATCATTTTGTAGGTCTTGGCCTGCCAAGTGTACATCAAAAGTCCATTTTGCGATCTGACATCTCAGGGCTGAATATTAGACTTTCCTAGGTACCGTTTTTGCTTATATTTTAAATATAAATAATAAAAGCTAATCAAAGGGGCGTAATCATTTTTTATTTTTGTAACAGCTATTCAACATGATTACTTCCCTCTCTATTTATCAAAACCCGGAAAAAAATACGGATTTCGTCCGGCGTAACCGGCGAAAATGCTCTAAAATGTCCTTTGTCCGAAACGGAAAAGACTTAAATTGCTTGTTTTTATTATCGCTGAGCTCTGAGAAAGTCTTATACAGTAGACTTCAAATATTTTTTTTTCCCATTCTGAGTTTTATTTGCCAGACACACACATCGACAGACATATGCATGCACACACAAGCATGCACTAAAATACACACACTCTCAAACACAAACACACACGCACACACACACAGGCTCACACACGCGCTCACAAACATACACTTAAACACACACACACGGTCACAAACACACACACACATACACACAGGCAAACGCACGCGCACACAAATACACAAACCACACTCACAAACACACAGACAAATACACACACACACGTGCATACGTGCACACAGACACACACACAGACACACATACATACATCAGTCTGATAAGCCTACAGGCACTACATACAGAAATACCAGAGCTGATGAAAAGATAGACAAGATATACAGAAAGACCATATGAATAGACCGGCAAGAATTACAGACAGTTATATCAAACTAGACTAACAGGCAAGCAAGACTAACATACAGAAAAACTAGGCCAGATGAACATCAGACAATACAGACAGACGGAAAGACAGAAATGATCTAGAGATGGGTTAGCGGAGAGACCTATAGACCTACACAGAAAAAACTCTGCAGAGAAATTAATATAACACATACACATTTTTATAAATAACGCTACAGTTACTTACTCGCGTGTGTCAGGAAATCCAAATAGTTTACGTTTTTATTTCAATGACACTAATCTATGTCCCTAGTTAGATATAGAGACAACTGCTTGTCTCCTGTGCTACATAATTTAGAAGTGATTATATTTTGGTTTTGGTTGGCCACTCGCACATTTATCCTTAAGTAAATTGTATAGGTAAGTCCTTGAACTATAGCTCTTCCTTGTTATACGCCTCCACTTAGAATGAAAATAAAGGGAGAGAATTTTGGACAGGAACCAAATGTTTTTCGTAGCTTGTCGTTTCGTTAACCCTGTCACTAATTAGATTTATAGTCTTACTATTAAGTAAAAAATTTTAAACTTACATTTTTTAAACTTTGTTATAATCGTAAAAAATATATTTGATTACTTTTAAATAAAAACGTTACCTAATATCAAAATAAAAGCACACAAAGTTGATAATTTTGTGCAACTAGGTTGTATACATGAACAGACCTGAACTTCCATTTGATCGTTACGCTGCGCACATGAAAGACTACGATAATGTGTTACATACCGTCGACGGTTTGATGGACCTACTATCCGGCTACCATCAGGCCCGTGGACTTATTTTGGTACCCCCCCCCTTCAAATAAAATTATTGTTAGAAATCCAGCCGTATTAGTAAATATTGTGAACCCAGTCCTTCCTTCTTCACATGGACACAATGTGGCTGGTACCATAAGTCAAAACTAAAAAAAAATGTTGATTAGCTCATGACCCTAAGCCTTGGGGTTATATAGAAGTAAGGCAGGACCAAGGGGCCAGTGCCCAGCCGGGACAATACCTTAAGACGGCCCTGATTCAAACAAAATGTATAGTCCAGGTTGATTGTTAACAGGCCCGGCGTTAGGCCGATTTGACTGATTGCTCCAAATCGGGCCCCGCGCCTGGCAGGCGCCCCGCCGTTGACATTTCTATCAATAGTAATTGTTGCTATTTTAAATAAAATTAGAAGAGGGGCCCCGTATTTCATAGGGCCGGCCCCTGATTGTAGAGGGTAAGACAGAGGTATTAGGGCCGTAGTAGGTTCCAGCGTACACCCTGACAAATAGAGACCAACCTAATAATCTGCTCTATTGTTAGACTTTGTTTCATGTGCGAAGGTAAGTTGGCAGCATCGGCCTTAGGGGATGAGTTCGTGGATTAAGAACAATGTCGGTGCAACCAGTGCCTTTTATTTAAGTTTTCTGGGGGTCTCAGGCAAAGGACCCGGGGGGGGGGGGTTCTTAGTAGAAGACATGTTGCAATGTGTTGACGTGAGCAGTTGATCAGTCATTACCATAAACTACTCCAGTTCGGGGGCACCGATAGTCCGATGTTCCTATTTGAAGCCACTTGTCCAGACTGGCTTAACCCTGTTCCCTGCGACATAATGCATACCTCGATTCCCGGCGACTGTGTGTATTAAACCCGTACACTTATCATAAAGAGAACAAAAAATATTATTTTGATAGTTCAAATGCTGTCGTTGTTGTCATCAGTCTTGTTAAGAAACGTACACTGAGTCAGAAGAGCAAAATTATGGGATAGATTGAAATTTCGGGGGGGGGGGTTATGTTTAGGTGCAGAGAGCCAACTGATTAGGGTGATTAAAATGGCCATTCATACATGTACTGTTTAGGCCTACACAAAATGGTTAGCTGGCGATATCGATTGAAAGTAATTGCTAATATTGATCGTATTTCTAACACTTATAAACTTAAAATTTAATTAAGATAAAGCTGTTACTTGTTTTGTATCTCAAAAGATGATGATAAACAACAAATCTAGCTTTGATACACTGGATAAACAAAAATATAAGAAGTTGTAACCAGTACTGATTGATTAACTTAATAAATTTAGAGGTCCACTGGATTAAATTAATAAATTTAGAGGTCTACTGGATTAAATTAATAAATTTAGTGGTCCATTGGATTAAACTGATAAATCTAGTGGTCCACTGGATAAATTTAGTGGTCCATTGGATTAAATTAATAAATTTAGTGGTCCATTGGATTAAACTGATAAATCTAGTGGTCCACTGGATAAATTTAGTGGTCCATTGGATTAAATTAATAAATTTAGTGGTCCATTGGATTAAACTGATAAATCTAGTGGTCCACAGGATAAATTTAGTGGTCCATTGGATTAAATTAATAAATTTAATAGTCCATTGGATTGATTCATAAATTTAGTGGTCCGCGGGAGTGAAACTTGTGAATTAAGTGGTATCTGAAGTACAAAAGGTTGCCGACTGTGAAAAGTTTAAAGACCTGTGATATCTCGATGACTGTAGACCAATTTGAGTCCATTAACTAACGTGTTATAGAATTACGAAGTGCATTACTTTGTACTAGAAATAAAAGCGTGCAACATAGGGGTCTAAATATGCATTTACATTTGTTGATTAAAAGCATTAAATCTATATATTTTGTTTGACACCCACGCTTTTTTTTTTAAATATTGATAATTTATGTAAGTGTTTGTATGGTGTAATGAATTATTGACATTTTTTTTAACTTGTTAGCACATTTTAACAAAAGCTTATGTTTTGATTTTTACATATTATTTTTTTTTTTAGCTAATGCGTTCTGTGAGTGGGTGTTTTGACATAAAAGGGATTGTTCCGTCACACCTCAGTCGCGATGACAAGAAATGAAAGACTACCTTGTTTTGAAAGACGAGACAAGTAAATGTAGAGAGGAGCCAAACTGGCATAAAAAGGTATGGAATGGGGGTATGTTCAGGCATTGGACCAAATACAGTCACTCCCAGATTAACGCTGCTCCGTTTTAACGCTGCTTCACTTTAACGCTGATCCGTTTTAACGCTGATCCTTTAAATTAACGCTTGTTTTCCCCCCACCCGTCTATGATTTATTAATCACATTATTTTTTCCATTGCTTCCCTATTACAACTAATTTTTTTAAAGCGTTTGGACACATATAAACGCTAAAAAAATATTATGGTATTAGTTTTAGTATCGCGACTATTGTGTTATATTGATGACGTTGGCGCTCACAGTCAGTCTGGCGGTATGAGTGTGTAACAAACGACCAAATGAGTAATTCTACATAATGATTGTAGGTGGATGGATAGTCGTGTGGTAAATCGCTCGAGTGTCGAACCAGGGTCAACAAGTAGTTGATAATTATTGCATTTATTATTACTAGGGACCCAATGTTTGCAAGCTGCTGCTTTGACATTTTTTTCATTTGCCTAGAGCCCTCTTAAAGTTGTCTGGACTTCATTTTGTAGGCTATTTATTATACGTATATTTATTTATTTATTTTTCTTGTAGGCTATTTATTATACACATATTTATTTATTAATTTACCAATTACCACAACAGTAAATAAACCACAGAATCCAAACTATAAACACCTTCTTGTTATAATCATGTAACGTATCTTTATAGAGCCAAAACTATGAACACTTTCTTGTTATAATCATGTAACGTATCTTTAGAGCCTAAACTATGAACACCTTCTTGTTATGATCATGTAACATATCTTTAAGAGCCCAACTGTATTACTGCAACAAAAAAATCTAATTACCTTTCTTTTTTTGTTTTTGTTGTTCAAGAGGGCAACAAGGTAACCGCCCAGCAAGCTCAGGTGTGATAGGTAAACACTGTCAGTTTAAAAGGACACGGCGTGTCGATGGTATCAACCAATAGTCAAAACTAGAAATCGATCATGTATTGATTTTGAATGCATTCATCTTTTGAAAAAGTGCATAATGATATACATTGGTTTATACATAATCTTAATACTTTGTTTGAAATTTATATTTTCATGTATTTTCATCTATTTACTTTTCTTTTTTTGTTTTTGTTGTTCAAGAGGGCAACAAGGTAACCGCCCAGCCAGCTCAGGTGTGACAGGTAAACACTGTCAGTTTAAAAGGACACGGCGGGTCGATGGTATCAACCAATAGTCAAAACTAGAAATCGATCATGTATTGATTTTGAATGCATTCATCTTTTGAAAAAGTGCATAATGATATACATTGGTTTATACATAATCTTAATACTTTGTTTGAAATTTATATTTTCATGTATTTTACTCTGTGATAGTATTATTTAAATACCCCCTCCCTTTTTTACAAAACAAATATTTATAAAAATCTATGGTTCAGGTCATGGCTAAAGTCCCCGCAATGTCTCCCGTGGTGCCTCCATGTCTCCATGGTTATTGCACAATCAGCAATGGTGGGGATGAAAGAAGGGAACCATAAAAACCGTCCCATTAGTGGCTTACAGGATTTAAAATATTCTATCTCATCCTTACAGGGACTTCACACACACACACACACACACACATAATGATTATTGATTTATTTTTATATCGAAGAAAGTTTTGATTTTATAAGACTTCTTTTGTTGTGAATGAGTCGTGAAGGAAAACATAAAGTAAGAAAAAATTTTTTGAGAAAATATATCAAATGACCGAATGACTATAAAGCAACACAAAAGAACTTTCAATTAAATAACCATTAAATGTCATAATCCCACTTCCTGGTTTTGTGTGTGATGCTGTCTATAAAATATTCACATGGTATTCTTTCTCATCTAAAAAATAAAAAAAATTACATCGTTAGATTTAAAAGGGAAAAAAATGAATCTATTCGCGTTACTTTTATTTCAGCACTCACATGGTATGCAATGATTTGAAAGTACTAATCGAACCATGTACTCATTTGTGAATTTAAAAAAAAATTAGTAGAACATAATATTTATAAAAGCGATAAGGGCTCTGCGTTAAATCGAAAGTAAAGAATTAATACAACAGTATTCCAGTTTAAAATACATTTATGAAAAAACGGATCTGCCCGAAACCAAAAAATAACCTAGCCTACCTATCAAGCCTAGGGGGATATAACTCTATACAAAGGTTTTGCAGGGTACAACTAGTCTATTAATATTATTGAACTAGTGATTACTAACTTTAATGCTTTTTGCTGACTTAACGAGATTTAAGTTTATTAATAAAGAAAAATTCATAGCCGCCATGTTTTACAGCTTTAAAACATGTCATGATGAAATAGTCAAAAAATAAATTTGGCTTGATGTGTAATGAAGTTAAGGGTTTAGTTTTTTTGTTATAGGATTATGTTTAAAATTTGAAATCATGAGAGTAGTGAACGAAGCTAAACTAAGAAAACTGCTTTAAAACATCCCGATACGAATATATAGTATCTTTGTTATCAAAGTTTATTTTTCCAACTTGAAATTATGGGAGTAAATGTAAAAAAATGAAGAACATGTGGCTAAACAAGGACAACTGCTTCAAATCAACCCGTTTACGTTCATTTGTGTGGGCGATTGGTCGTGTGGTATGTGTGTGTGAAGTCCTTGTAAGGATGAGATGAAATCTCTTAGGTCCTATAAACCACCAATGGGATGGTTTTTATGGTGCCCTTCTTACATCCCAACCACAGCCGGGAGTGTAATGGCCATGGAGGCACAACGGAAGACATGCAGGGAATTTAAGCCATGACCTGAACAATTTTCTTGGTCCTCACCCAACCAGGTACCCTCAGGTCGACAGTTTTTTACCACAAGACCATACGCCCTCCTGTCGTGTGGTATAGCGCTCGACTGTTGACCTGGGAAGTGTGGGGGAGGTCCCTGTTTCGATCTTCGGATTTGGTTAAAGTCTTCCGAGGTACCTTCATGGCCATAGTATCATCCGTGGGGTGTGAAAGAAGGGCACTGCAAAATCCGCCCCAACAGTGGTTTAAAGAATCTAAGAGATTCGATCTCATCACAGGAACTTCACACACCAAAAGTTGTGGAAAACTTCAATATGTATGCTCTATTTCGCCATGGAATTTCGTCTGGTCTCACAAATTGGTGACTATTTAATAATTAAGAAGTTAATGGTTAATGGAATAAGAAATTAAATATTAAAATACACAAGCCTAATTAAAATAGATAATAAAAGTCATCAAATAGGGATATATATATATATATATATATATATATATATATATATATATACCTATAAGAGGCATTAGCTGTCTGTCTGTCTGTCTGTCTGTCTGTCTGTTCCCTTATAACTCAAGATCCAGATAACCAAAGAATGTGAAACTTGTTACACATACACATAATTACATGGGGAAGGTTATAGGACAGGTTTCGTTTCATCTCGATGGGTAGTTTAATTGTAATTATTTTTTTTTATTTTAGTATTTTACTATATTAAAGTAATCTCGACGGCGCCATAAATAAAATTCCTCTGTGACGTCATTTCCCGATTCGAATAGAACTTGCGCGCTGGTGCTGTATTGTGCCTTTGTGATGCAAAGAATTGTTGTTGTTTTTTCATGCTCCCTGAATTGTACAGTTTGAGGAAGATAAAGGAATGAAGAAGGATTTTAGAAGAAGTGTGAAGCCATAATAATAAGTAAATATATATATATATATATATATATATATGGACAGGGGGGAGAGAAGGAGGGGGAGATGGGGAGAGAGGGAGATGGGAGAGGGAGGGAGAGAGGGGGAGAGAGAGAGAAAGGGAGGGAAGGAAGAGAGAAAGGAACGGAGGGAGAGAGGGGGGGAGGGAGAGAGGGGGAGGGAGGAGAGAGAGGGTGGGAGAGAGGGAGGGAGAGATAAAGAATGAGGGGGCAGGGGAGAGAGAGAGGGAATGAGGGGAGGGAGGAAGGAAGGGGAGAGAGGGGGAGGGAGAGAGAGGTGGGAGAGGGAGGGGGAGGGAGAAAGGAGGGAGGGAGAGAGGGGTTAGGGAGGGAGAGAGAGGGGGTAAGGAGAGAGGGAGAGAGAGGATGGGAGAAATGGGAGGAAGATATAAAGAAAGAGAGGGGGCAGGGAGGGAGAGAGAGGGAAGGAGGAAGGGGGAGAGAGGGAGGGAGGGGGATGGACAGGGGGGAGAGAAGGAGGGGGAGATGGGAGAGAGGGAGATGGGAGAGGGAGGGAGGGAGAGAGAGATGAGAGAGAGGGCGGGAGAGGGAGGGAGAGGGAGGGAGGGAAAGGGAGAGAGAGTGAGGGAGGGAGAGAGGAGGTAGGGAGAAAACAGAAGGTAAACAGAAAACCTTATTTTAAACCCGGGCAAAGCCGGGTACTTGCAACTAGTATATATATATATTGATAAAGACAAATAGATTGAGAGACATGGAGATATAACACCGTGTTCTGTATGTTTACCTCATGTGCACATTAATTACATGATATCATTGACCCCGTTTAGCTCTGTCTGTTGGGATAAAGCCCACACCTTGAGTGGAATATGACTGTCACGTGACACACGATTAACATTCCAGTGCTGTTCGTTCCACTTGCCTGAAAATGTCCCCCCACTCTTTTTTTGCCCTATTAACCCGTTTAATATATACGATCTATTTGTGGATTTGAATGCGGGCATTGTTGTGAAATTAAATTTACAGCGGAATAGACCGAGTTCCGTCTGAGTGGACCTCTACAGTTTAAGTTGCAAAATTTTAAATAAACTTGTCCATACCCGAGTTGAAGTCAACGATACCACCTACACACACCTACGCAACAGAGACAATGCATTGAAGGATGGGCCTATGTCTTAGAAATATGTAAACAAGCAAGTCTATTGCAAACTGTTCATAACAACATCATAAAAATAGATATGGGAACTACTTAAAATGTAATGTTGATTGAAATCTTATCAATACCGCAAGGTCAGCTAATACAACAATGCGATTTTATAAAACAATTTAGCTAGACTTAAAAGCTCCAATATACCAAGACTACTTTAAATAGTGAGACATTCTTGGAGCTGTAAATGTGTGAACTAATAGAATAATCAGTAATGGTTTTACTTCTAGAGACACGTTCAATATTTCAGTTTTGACAATGTATAGCTATTAGTCGGTGTTTTAACTCTGTAGATATCTTTCAGTTTTAAAAATGTATAGCTATTAGTCGGTGTTTTAGCTCTGTAGATATCTTTCGGTTTTGACAGTGTATAGCTATTAGTCGGTGTTTTAGCTCTGTAGATATCTTTCAGTTTTAAAAATGTATAGCTATTAGTCGGTGTTTTAGCTCTGTAGATATCTTTCAGTTTTGACAGTGTATAGCTATTAGTCGGTGTTTTAGCTCTGTAGATATCTTTCAGTTTTAAAAATGTATAGCTATTAGTCGGTGTTTTAGCTGTGTAGATATCTTTCAGTTTTGACAATAAATAGCTATTAGTCGGTGTTTTAGCTCTGTAGATATCTTTCAGTTTTGATAATGTATAGCTATTAGTCGGTGTTTTAGCTCTGTAGATATCTTTAAGTTTTGACAATGTATAGCTATAAGTTGGCCTGCCAAGTGCACATCAAAAGTCCATTTTGCGATCTGACCTCTCAGGGCCGAATATAAGAGTTTCTTGGGTACCGTTTTTGCTTATATTATAAATATAAATCATAAAAGCTAATTAAAGGGGCGTAATCATTATTTTTTTTGTAACAGTTATTAAACATGACTTACCTCCCTCTCTTTTTATACATGAAAATGCTCTTAAACGTCCTGTTTTTACAGGCTTATTTTTTGCTTTTTTTATTTTTAAATAATTTGAATGTTATATGATGTTCTCACTTTTTTTGCCCACCTTTTATATGTATATGTATATTAATACTAAAACTTGTACGACCCCCTTCCCTCCATGTCAGAGATTAGTTACCTCCACTTTTCTTTACTGCCAAGTTCTGTCAACACACCAACAGAATTTAGTAAATAGATCATATTTACATAGCCAAACACCTAAAAATGTTCTCCTTATCTAGGTTTTGTTGCAATAAACTTGGAATTACAACCCAGCAAACTTCAAAGTGACATTTTACAACTTTCAACTATTGTTGTATATTAAACATACGGTTGGTTTTCTAACGAAAAAAACATAAATTAATATAAATATTTTTAATGTAATAATTAATGTTTTAATTCGAATAGACAGTGCATTGTTTGAA